>JAHKKF010519355.1:10520-71895 GCA_019740295.1 Labeo calbasu | reverse complement strand
ATCGTTTCGCTAAATAAGACCCTTCTTTCTCGGCTGGGATCATTTACAACCACATTTGGGATCGGTTGAAGCCGCATTTAAGTTGCATTTTGGAAGTTCAAAATCGGGGCACCATATCAGTCCATTATACTGAGAACGTTTTCCTCAAAAAACATAATTTCTTTACGACTGAAGAAAGAATAACATGAACATCTTGGATAACAAGGAGGTGAGTACATTATATGTGAATCTTTGTTTTGGAAGTGGACTTCTCCTTTAAAGATTTTTTTTGCATCTCTGTTGTATCATACTGTGAAGTGACAATGAATTTAACACAAAATTAAGCTCGTACTGAAGTATGTGTCTGTCTGATGTTGTATTGAAATTTCTCTCAGTAATACTTTAAGATTAATAAAATGTATTTCTTTTTTATTTGTCCCCTAAACATCACAAGTTTAACAGCTAATTTGGCTCAAACAAACACTTACGTCTCTCTGGATCTGAGAACTGTAGGCGGCACCAGGAGCGGCGATCGAGTGCCAATGTTGCAGGGCTGTTTTCAACAGGCTTTGCTCCAGTTTGACTCTCTGAGATGGTGTTTTCACTCTGTGCAGCTCAAACAGTTCAGCACAGGCCTGTTCAAGACCTTCATACAGCCGAGACGCCAAACACAATGAGGGGTGAATCTCTAAAAAATACACACTCTTCAAAGCAGGCCTGCAATGAAAGCACAAGGAGACATTCTCAAAAATGTATTTTGCCTTTTTAATGTTTTAGATACACTGGTCAAAGGTTTGGAATGATTATGATTTTTTAATGCTTTTGAAAGAAGTCTCTTATGCTCACCAAGATTGCCTGCCTGCCTTGATTTGATGAAACATGCAGTAAAAACAGTAATGTTATGAGATATTATTACGATTTAAAATAACAGTTTTCTATTGTAATATCAAATCAAATAATCAAATAATCAAATGTAAAGGATTTTGTCATTTGTTCCTGCTAAATTTTCAGTATCATTACTTTAGTTTTGAGTGTCACATGATCTTTCAGAAATCATTTTAATATGCTGATTTGCTGCTCAAAAAAAAAGTATTATTATCAATGTTTATCTTAATGAAGGATGCAGTAAATGTATTAAATGTGACAATAAAGACATTTATAATGTTACAAAAGATTTTTATTTCAAATAAATGCTGCTCTTTTGAACTTTTTATCTAACTACTTTTAGTTAGTAGTAGATAAACTACTAAAACTACTTTTAACTTACTAATAAGAGCCTTCATTAATAGTCAAGTACCAATAATAACTCAAAGCAGCAAATCTGCATTTTTGGATGATTTCTGAAGGATCATGTGACACTGAAGACTTAAGTAATGATGCTGAGAATTCAGATTTAAATCACAGGAATAAAGTACATTCTAAAATATATTCAAATAAAAAGCAATTATTTTAAATTGTAATAATATTTCGCAATAATACTATTTTTACTGTAATGAATGTAGCCCTGATGAGCACAAGAGATCTATTTAAAAACATTTTTATTACAAATCTTAATGATTCCAAACTTTTACTGGCAGTGTAAATTATAACATTGCCAATTCATTTTGGACACATCCCTTAATTTGAGTTTTTAACGTTGAATAACAAGAATTTTTGCTAGCACAGTGCTCTACTATTTGAGCAACAGGAATGGCAAGTATTTTGCTTAATAGTCTAGACACATTTATTCCGAAGGTAAACAGAGTCTAATTAATTTCTGCATTGAATTTACGGTTTATCATTGTGATATTTACCTGCTTCCACCGATTGATACCAGATGCTTAGGGACGTAGTTTGGTGGCAGGCCGTATTCACAAGGACAACCATTCTGTCCCTCCCTCCATATCCTCTCCAGATATTGCCTCTGCTTATCAATCTAATGTTCAGAAAACAGAAAATGAATTAATGTGACGGCTCAAGTGATGGGGGGGTAAAAGAACAAATGCTCAGTTACCTGATTGTTCAGCACTAGTTTGATGAGCTTTTGGTGGTTTTGGAGGCAGACGATCGTGTCCCTGTAAGCTTGAACAAAATATCTAGCGGTTAAATCCATCTGTGGCCTTTTGTGCATGATGTCTGTGATGACCTGAGCCAGCCTGAACTGTTCCTCTGGATCTGTGACATGCTGATACGCCTCCAAATAGCAATTTAATAGCTGCAAACACAAAACAGCAGTTTATCACTGATGTACACTACTTTTTCGAAAGTTTGTGGTAAGATTTTTTTCTGTAAGGTTTAGCAAGGACATTTGAAATTTAACAAAAGTGACAGTAAAGACATTCATAATTAAAAAAATATATATGTTCTTCCGAACTTTCTATCATCAAAGAATTCTGAATAACATGCATCAAGGTTTCTATAAAAAAAATGAAGCAGCACGACTGTTTTTAACATTGATAATAATAAGAAATGTTTAGTAACGACGTAATGATGCTAGAATAGAAAATAGAAATAGAAAACAGTTATTTTTAGTTGAAATAATATTTAAACTCTTTTTTTTTTACTGTTTTTATTGTATTTTTCATCAAATAAATGGCACCTTGGTGGGCTTCTTTTAAAAACATTACCACATTTTGAATGGTTGTGTCTACAATCATTAAAAAATTACTTTCAATTGTAGTCACACATCACATACTTGTATTTTGTTCTCCAGAAATTGCATTTCACATGTCCAAATGTCTAAAAGCACAGCCAACCGATCCACATCCAGCCTTGCCAAAACAGGAAGTTCTCCTTCAGATCCATCAGATGCACGTAATTCTGTCAGAACAATTGAAATGATCATTGTGAAACATAGATTACAAATTAAGGATACAAATCCACAAGCAAGAGCACACAAGAGCTTCTTTTCTGACCTCTGCTTCTCTGTATGAAATGAGACGCTGTGAGCAGCAGATGTTGCTCCAGCTCCTCCAGGTCCATCAGGGCCACGTCATAGATGATGTAGAGACCTCTCTGGTCCTGTGTGTGGATGCATCTCCCGTCTGTGCTGTAGTAATCATGGAGGTTTTCCACTTCGGGAAACTCCATAAACTCTGCACAGCGAACCTGAAACAGAGCAGAGATTACCACTCTCTGCATTTCACACTGTAAAATGACTTTTCTGTAAAACACTGAGTGAATCTCCAAAGAACCTTATAGTCAACCGGGCTGTTGTAGATGTAGTGATGTGATCCAAGAGCTCCGGCAGCGCCATCATCTCCTCTAGCAGCGTTCATCCAGCCCGTCTCCTCCATACTTTTCACCAGATCTCCTCCAACCAACTCCAGACCCGGGGCATCCATCACCAGAGTCCTTTCCACTGACCGCAAGTAGTTTAGCATGCTCAGACAGGTACGCTACACAAACAAAAGGACAGGATTTAAAAAAAGAGAGTAAAACCCTGATATGACAAAAAAAAAACACTCAAAAAGGTACTCTGATGGTATTACACTGGTATTTATATGGCACATGTTTAGATAAACATTTAAAATATGGATTCAGCAAAAGGTAACCTATAAACTTTTTTACCAGCACAATGAATTTAGGGGAGTATAGTCATACTTGAATCATTTTATGAAAGCTGTAGGAAATACAATAAACATCTGTTCTGTGGTCATTTTGAGACTCTTAAATCAACTGTACACTGTTTAAAACACAAATTAAAATTTTTATTCTTCAGGGATTCATTAGTGACAGTAAGGACATTTATAATGTTACAAAAGATTTCTATTTTAATTATGTTGGCTTGAGAAAGCCAACTTACTGATATGCTATTTAAACTTAAAGTTATTATTATTCTTCTGAGACTAAAATTTCTGACTGCTACTCCTCCTACAGCTTTAACTCCACAAACTCCAAACTCAGCCCAGATCTACAGACTGGTCTGACTCAAGTTGCTATACCTTTTCTAACTGATCGGACTTACATTTTTCCTAAAAATGACGATTCAATTTGAGAAAAATCCCATAGATTTACACTGATTGAATGCCAACACTTTTCAAATTGTCAAACTGTCAAAATCTCCAGAATCCTTTGAGACTCAATCAAACTTCCCTTCTATGTACTATATTTCTAATCCATTTAAACTCATTCAAACTCATCTATCTATCTATCTATCTATCTGCTAACCATTACTATCTATTTATCTTTCTATCTTTCTATCTATCTATGGCTAGCAACCGGAACCATGCTAGTAACTTGCTAATCATGCTAGAAACATGGTAGCAACTTTACTAATCATGCTAGAAACATGCTGGAACTTGCTAACCATGCCAGAAACATATTAGAAACATGCTAACAACTTGCTAATCATGTTAGAAACATGCTAGCAACATGGCAACTACTTGCTAATCATCCTAGAAGCATGCTAGCAACATGCCAACTACTTGCTAATCATGTTAGAAACATGCTAGCAACATGTTAACAACTTGCTAATCATGTTAGAAACATGCTAGCAACTTGCTAATCATGCTAGAAACATGCTAACAATTTGCTAATCATGCTAGAAACATGTTAGCAACTTGCTAATCATGCTAGAAACATGCTAGCAACTTGCTAATCATATTAGAAACATGCTAGCAACTTGCTAATCATGTTAGAAACATGTTAGCAAATTGCTAATCATGCTAGAAGCAAGCTAGAAATTTGCTAACCATGGCAGAAACATGCTAGCAATTTGCTAATCATGCTAGAAACATGCTAGCAACTTGTTAATCGTGCTAGAAACATGCTAGCAATTTGCTAATCATGCTAGCAACATGCTAGCAACTTGGTAATCATGTTAGAAATGTGCTAGCAACATGCTAACAATTTGCTAATCATGCTAGAAACATGCTAGCAACTTGCTAATCATACTAGAAACATGCTAGCAACTTGCTAATCATGCTAGAAACATGTCTCGACAAACTTTTTTTTCTAGTTAAATGCTGTTCTTTTTCACTTTTTATTCATCAAATAATTTTGAAAATGTATCAAGGCAACGACTAAAATAATAAGCTGTTTTCAGCACTGATAATAGTAAGATATGTTTCTCAAGTACCTACTCAGCATATTAGAATGATTTCTGAAGGATCATGCGACACTGAAGACTGGAGTAATGATGCTAAAAATGTGGTTTTGCATCACAGTAATAAATTACATGTTAAAATTCATTAAATTAGAAAACAGTTATTTTGTATTGTAATAAGATTTCATGATATTACTGCTTTTACTGTATTTTTGGATTAAATAAATGCAGCTTTGGTGAACATAAGAGACTTCTTTTTAAAGCATTGTGTATTTTGTAGTTTATATACTTCAAACTAGTATATCCTAATTTTTTTTTATATCTTAGGGGGTACTTATTTGAATTATATCTATGTTTTGTCTTTTGTAATAATGATAGGATACTGTAAAATGAAATTCCAGGACTTTCAGGGACTTTTCAAGCACTACTTTTTTATTTTCAAGGACTTCGAACAAAGATCAAACAATGACTTATTTTTCAAATTCTAAAAAAAAAGATAAATATGTGAATAAAAATACATTTATATAATAATTGTTATAACAAATTTAGACTGTTTGACTATTTTAAACAGAATATAGAAAAATATAACTTCATAAATTCATTTTTGTTTCCTCCAAGCTAATTTTCATAGTTTCATACATAAACAGTTTTTTAGGACAAACAGAGCTTTAGATTTTCCAAGTACTTGTCTAGGTCAACTTTAAATATAGAGCCAGATTTTTAAGTATGTAAAATGTAACATTAGTTAAGATACAGTATACATTCGTTACAGCATATAAACTACAAAATATACAAAGTTTTAGAAACAAGTCTCTTACACTCACCAAAGCTGGATTTTTTTATTTGTAAACATCATACTTTTATCGTTTATTTCCAGGCCTTAAATTTCAAAAAGTCAAATTCAAGTACTTCAAGCATTTTAAGCACCTTGTACGAAACCTGTAATAATAATAATATTAATAATAATAAATTACAAATAAAGAAAAATAACAGAAGAGCACAGCATGAGTATGGTACATGACCAAACCACATTGTATTATGTATATGTATTTGCATGATAACTTCCAAAAAATCATGGTATTTCCATAATAAATGTCAAAGAAAAAGAAACATTTGCCAATTTTAAAAAGTACAGCAATACTCTGTTATATTTTGGTGCTTCTGTAGGTGGAAAGACCAACACCTCTCAAACCTTTCACATCTTTAATGCCAGTTTTTTACATTTTTTTTTTTTTTTTTTTTTTTTTTTTTTTTTTTTTTTTACCTTGAGTTCTNTTTTTTTTTTTTTTTTTTTTTTTTTTTTTTTTTTTTTTTTTTACCTTGAGTTCTCTGATCCTGAGGTGTCTCAGGTAGATTAAAGACGCATAGGCTCCTCTGACAGTTACAGGATCCTTGGCACCATCTTCAGCATCTTCATCCTTCTCAAGAAGATAAGAACTGCTGCTTTGACGTGGACTACTAGAAGAAAGACAGCTCTTAAATCAAACCTTCACACACACACACTCACTCATAGACATTTCAGCGGTTGGAAAATTACCCTTTACTCTTTTTCTCAGAGTTTTTCTGATCTGCATATTTAGATAAATGAGAAGTCTGTCCACTGGCCACCTGGGGAAAAAAATAATGTGCATACAAAGAAATAATAATGTTATTGCTTTAAAGTCAACATGATAAATATTTTTATTATTTTAAGCATTGTGTACTAAAGAATTGTTCACAGTAAGACCAGAAACATGTATTTAAAAAGAAAATAGAGTCCATTTTGATTTCATGTTGACTGAGAATACTTTAGAAAGAGTTAAAATTCACACAGATGTTCACCTGAAACATGTTTGCTGTGCTATAAATGCTTCTCCATATGTCAGATGTTTCTTTGAGGGTTGCCATGCTACTGGATGAAGGTTCTGTGGGTTCCGGTTGACAAGCAGATGCAATGTACTCCTTCAAAGCATCAGTTGCTTTTTGAAGATCAGCCTCCTTTAATATAAAGTGCAAAACAGAACCAGAATACTAATGCTGGATACAGAACTATAGACTTAATTTGCATTAGCTAATGTTCAACCATTCACCTCCAAGAACTTGCTGTGCATCTGGAGAAGTTCATCCATTGGTCTGAGCTCCTTGAGTTTGGCCATTTGTTTTTGTTGCCAGGGATCTCGCTTTGGCTTCATCTGTTTGTTTCCCACAGGAGGCAGAATGTCATATTTCATAGTATTACTTCATGAACTATCAGATACAAAAATATACAATTTGCTTGTCTCACCTGTATATGAGGAATCCAGTTGGACTCTTTTCTGAGCGTCATGGTCGGACTCTTTCTCCCCCACTTCCTGTCTGTCGCTTCAGTGCTGTCATACTGCAAGAAAGTTTTCATCTCCTCCTGATTTTTAAACACAGTCCTGAACAGGTAGTTAACCTACATAAACCACAAACAAATCACATTATCAATAATAACAATCATAATTTGTCATAATGTATGAGAATTCATCATATTACAGACTTCATTTTAAGTAAATAGTTCACCCAAATATGAAATTCTACTCATCCTTTGGCCATTGTTTGTTCATTGAAACAGATTTGGAGAAATGTAGCATTACATCACTTGCTCACCAATGGATCCTCTGCAGTGAATGGGTGCCGTCAGAATGAGAGTCCAAATAGCTGATAAAAACACAATAATACACAAGTAATCCACACCACTCCAGTCCAAAATCTCCATGTTTATAAGAAACAATTCCAATTCCGAGTTGTGTGGATTACTATGTTGTTTTTATCAGCTGTTTGGACTCATTCACTGCAGAGGATCCATTAGTGAGCAAGTGATGTAATGCTACACTCTCTAAATCATGAAGAAACAAACTCATCTGCATTTTAGTTTCAGCAAATGTTCATTTTTGGGTGAGCTTTTACTTTATGATATTTTGGTTATCACTATAGTTTATAGTAATTTGATCAGGATTACCAGACTGAAGAGCTCCAATTCATCTCCAGTTGTTTTGATGGTGCTCGTATTGAACTGGATTTCATAATGTGACAGGAGGAAATCCAGCTGGGTTTTAAAATTCTCTATATTGGTGGAATGAAGGGGAACCTCTGACATTGATACAAATACACCTGGATTGGTCAAAAACAGAGTAACATGACATTTATTAATACTCAGTTCAAGATCTCTATTTAACGTGTATGCCAGCTTACAAATCAATAGCCTTAAAGGTTACGGAGTTATTTGAGTTTTATTTATATAATATAATATAATACAATATAATATAATATTATAATATTATATATTTTATTTATGTACTATTACAGTTTTATTATTCTTAAGAATTGGATTTAATTTAGAAAATGTCCATTTCATTCTAAATAGTGACATTTTAGTAATTTTGTTATATGCTTTTGTGATTTTTTTTTTGTATTTTAGTTTATTTGTATTTTGTATGATTTGTTTTTTATTATTATTGATTTTATATTGATTTATTTTTTTTACCATTCAGGTTTTATATATTTTTATTTCAGTTTTAGGTTTAGTTCACTTTTTGTTTTTATTTTTTCACAGCCAGTTTTTTTCCTATTTTATAAATATTTATAAATTAGAAATTTTAGAATTAGGCAATTTTAGAAATTAGAAATTAGGCAATTTTCACATTTTTCTTTTAATGTGTGTATTTTGTTTTATTTCAGCTGTACTGTTTGTAAAACAAATGTTTTAATAGTTTTATTTAATGATAATAACTGATTTCAACTAAAATACAGCATCAAAAACAGGTAATTTACCATCAAAATATGCAGGAGATGTCAAATCTACAGTACTGGACATCTGACTCTCATTCCACTCAGTTGAAGGAAGATAATGAAGAACCTATAACCAACATATGATAAAAAATTAAAACCACATTGTCCTCCCTACCTGGACTCAGAATTAAAGGATTCAGAACTTTTAAACTTTTACAGACAGTTTTGAATATTTGGTTATATTTGTGTGAATTCTCACATGCAGAAAGTTGTGGATGCTCTTGACGCAGTGTAGATGGCAAATAAGCCACTGCAGGTAAATGATGACGTCTTCCTGTGTGACCACACTGATGGGGCTCTCCACACCTGCCAGGACTTTCTCTCTGGACACTGCAAGACGACGTGCCCTATGCACAGCATCCTCAAATTCACTGGTTATATATGTGATTTGTTTCTACACAAAGCAACAGAGACATGATAAATGAATTCCATATGCCACTGAATGCATGAACATAATCTAAAATGCAAAATTTAGATACTTTATATTGAGGATATAGTTTCTCCAGGACAGCAGAATGACGGCCGAATCTCCTCCATCTCAGCATCAGCTGGTACTTGCATCGTGCCAGTTTATACGTCTGATCTGTGTAAAACTGTTGAGGATGGAGTCAAAATGATCAGAAATGTTTTATACAAGATTATAATAATGTGTACACAATAAAACAGCTAATAAGTGACCTGATGCAGCAGTAAAGGCAGACTGTCAGGTGTGTACTCTTGAGTCAGACAGCTCTCCATCTCTCTGTGAGCAACTTCTGCTTGAGACACAACAGGCTTTGTGGACGAAACCTAAAGTCACAGGTTATTTACAAAGACAACAAGAAATGTCAAATAAACTGCAGGCACATGCACAACCTGAAAAACCTTAACTGAAATAACTCTAAAACCTCACTTGCAGTGCTTTGAGGAGCACCTGCTGCCTCTCCATACGAAAGTAAGATGCATCTTTTGGAATATGGACAGAGCTGAAAACGTTGTAGAGAGAAAAAAATAATAGAAATTTAAAAAAATAGTTCACTCAAAATTTTGCTAAAAAATGTACTCATCCTCAAGCTATTCAAGATGTAAAGTCTGTTTCTTCAAAACAGGACAGGTTTGGAGAAATGTAGCATTCCATCACTTGCTCACCAGTGGATCCATTGCAGTGAATGGGTGCCGTCAGAATGAGAGTCTAAACAGCTGATAAAACATCACAATAATACACAGGTAATCCACACCACTCTAGTCCATCAGTTAACATCTTGTAAAGTGAAAAGTTGCGTGTTTGTAAGAAACAAGTCCATCATTAAGACCTTTAACTTTAAACTATCACTTCATAATCCATGCAGTCAATAATCCATAAATTTTCTTTCTCCAGTGGTCCAGGCTTAAAGATTTTACCTCGCAAGGCAATAAATTGATTGACTGGAGTTGTGTGGATTATCGGTAAGTTTTTTATCAGCTGTTTGGACTCCCAGTCTGGCGGCACCCATTCACTGTAGGTAATTCATTGGTGAGCAAGTGATGTAATGCCACATTTCTCCAAATATTTTCTGATGAATAATATTCTGGACTAATGGATATATCAGGAGGGAAAACACTTTTGAATAATTAATTTATTAAAAAGACATGATATGAAACCATTAACAAGTCATTTGTACATAAACTTCATACTGTGACAGTATATCAAAATACGAATGAATCAAATTCCATTGACGTTTTTAATATGTAAATGTACATTAACTAATTACATAATTCACTTAATAATTATGGTTAATGACATCAACCTGTCTTTCCGTCTCACCTGTATGGTTTTAAGGATATTTGATGTAGAATCTCACTGTCCTCAATCTCAGTCTTCAGAGCCTGAATCTGAGCAGACAGTTCTTCTTCCAGCTGCTCCACTTTCACCGAGGAGCCGAATCTGTATGTCTGCGACATCCTCAATTCACAATCCAAGTTTCGACTCAGAAACTCATGCAGTTGTTCCGTCCCACAGGTGTGAAACTTACTGTATTAATTGTGTACAGCGGTCTACATACAGCGCGTTTAAAAGATAAAAAGAATTAAGAACACACAAAAGAACTTTAAAAGTGTCTCTGAAGTATAAACCTTTGCTACAATGTATCAGTGTTTGCTCCGTTGCTATAGAGACGCCAGACGCCCGCGTACGCACTTTAAATGAATGGCGGTAAATCACAGCTTTAATTCTAAACAAGAGACTGAACTTAAATCGGCGCAAGAAGTTAAGAGTTCAAAATTAAAACTGTCAAACGAATCAGTACTGTGGTATTACTTGATTGTTTTATTTTTTGTTTGGACTGGTTCCAAAATTAGCACAGAAATTCCACTAGCATTCCTTTAGGTATTTTTTCACAAACAATATATTGCTGTTGTAAAATTTAGCACTGCAAATAACTTTGAAGTCAAATGAAGGTATTTGAACCTGCATGTATTCGATTGTTAACCTGCAGATGGCGATGAAAACTCATTCGAGTGGCTTTTATTCTGCTGACACAAGCAAAGAGGACAGACCTGTCTCAAAGGTATACCTTTAGTCATCAACATCTTTTTTGTTCTTTTTTTTTTTTAATTTATTATATTTCAGATGAAAGAGTTATTTTCTTTTTCTTTTACTTATAAAATGCAAGACCTCAAACAGCTCCCATTGACCCAGGTAGTCAAGTCGTAAGATGGAAATATGCTGCAAATCAAATATATTTTCAAATACCACCTCGGTGGTTGTCTCTTTCAACATATACAGCAAGAATCTTATCAATCTGGCGCTTTTCAGTATACAAGTCAATACATCAGATCCACCTTCTCTGGATTTAAATAGCTCAACATTCCAAGTTGACTTGGAAACAGAAGCACCGATTGGCTCGTGGCAAAAGCAGCCGATAGCCAATCAGAGATCCCCACCAAGGTGCTGTCCCACCAATGAGTGCACAAGGACATGGGGCACATTTTACAGCGATCGTCACTAGGGGGTTGTTTTCCTCCCTGCAGAGAGCAGTAAAACATTATGAATGATTTTCTTAACACAATCAATCCCACTGATTGTACAGCGTGTATGAATGAGCGTGTGATTGCTATGTGTGCATGAATACACACTAATTTTGGGAAAATATCAGCAATCAAACACAACAACAGGGGCTCCATCTGAGTGAACATTTCATACATTTTCATAAGACACGTCTCCTTGGTAACCATAGACAATCTGGACGCCCTTCATAGGGGGAAAAGCTAGAAAAAGAAAAGGCCAGGCAAAGGTTTGAACATTCTTGGAAGCGCTAGGCTGACTGAAACTATCCAGACACCAATCATCTTTTTAGGCCAGTTTGGGAAAGTGGCTAGAAGCCATGTGACAAAGCCCGAAACTTCTGGAGAAAATTATGGTTTTATGGGACTTAAGTTATCTGATGTAATCCAAACACACCTCAGTCGCATGGGTTTCACTCTCTAGAGCAGTAATGGCAACATCATACTCAGTCAAAATAGAGGCGTAACTGGAAGAAATTGGATGAGAATATTGAACATACATCATATTTGAGCAAATATGAGCTTCTGAAAACCAAAGATAACTTTATTGCCTATAAAGCCAAATAAGCTTAAGTATTTAGATCCTGTTGTTTTTAAGTGTAATTTAGATAAAAGCTGTATGGCCTGTAGAGTAAACAGGGTTTACATTAAATTAAGTCTACGTGCATTCTTGAACCACAGAAAACTGTGCCACTAAAATCAGATAAATGAGAGCATGTTTACTAGATGACTCGTAGACCTCATTGCATGCTGTTTGCAATTATGCAAATAATGGTTTAAAAGCATGAAATGTTCTGATCTGGTGATCAGTTTGACCAGACAGATGCACAGGTATTGAAGGAATAGTTCACCCAAAAATGAAAAATTGCTGAAAATTTACTCACCCTCAGGTCAACCTAGATGAATTTGTTTCTTCATCACAACAGATTTCGAAAAATGTAGATGGATGCTCTGCATTGAATGGGTGCCATCAGGATGAACAGCTGATAAAAACATCACAATATTCCACACCACTCCAGTCCATCAATTAATATCTTGTGAAGCAAAAAGCTGTACGTTTGTAAAAACTTGTCATTAAGACAATTCTAACTTCAAACCTTTGCTTCAAGCTAAAATACGAGTCTGTAATTCATAATATTGTGCAAAAGTTGTCTCATCTGAATCAGGGGAGAAATATGCACAGATCAAGCAACAATTACAAAAGGAAAAGACAACAGTCCAAAATATTTCCAAACAAATGTGACCCTGGACCACAAAACCAGTCATAAAGGTACATTTTTTACATCTGAAAGCTGAATAAATAAGCTTTCTATTGGTTGTTAGCATAATATTTGGCCAAAATACAACTATTTGAAAACCTGGAATCTGAGGGTGCAAAAAAAAATAAATAAATAAAATAAAAATACTCAGAAAAATTGCCTTTAAAGTTGTTCCAATGAAGTTCTTAGCAATGCATATTACTAATCAATAATTAAACTTCAATATATTTAGGGTAGGAAATTTACAAAATATCTTCATGGAACACAATCTTTACTTAATACCATAATGATTTTTGCCATTAAAGGAAAATAGATCATTTTGACCCATACAATGTATTTTTGGCTAATGCTATAAATATACCCATGCTACTTAAGACTCACATATGTGGTAAAATTCTTGAAAACACACGCTTTTTTTTTCTTTTTTTTTTTTGCTTCAAAAGATGTTAATTGATGGACTTTATAAGCTGTTTAGACCAGGGGTGTCAAACTCAGTTCCTGGAGGGCCACAGCCCTGCTGAGTTTTGTTCCAACCTTGCTCCAGCACACATGCTATGCAGTTTTCAATTAAGCCTGAAGGACTTGATTAGTTGGATCAGGTGTGTTTAATTAGGGTTGCATCCAAACTCAGCAGAGCTGCGGCCCTCCAGGACCGGAGGTTGACACCCCTGGTTTAGACTCTCATTCTGATGGCACCCATTTACTGCAGAAGATCCATTGGAGAGCAAGTGATGTAATCCAACATTTCTTCAAATCCGTTCCCATGAGGAAACAAGCTCATCTACGTCTTGGGTGGCCTGTGGGCTGAGTAAATTTGGTGAACTCTTCCTTTAAATCACTTGCTTATTTTACAACAAATTAAAACAAAGACTACAGAAACACTTTGTGTTGTACAAGCTTTATTTACATGCACCTTGCCTTGCACTACCTTGTTTACATTATCCAAACTTGAAATACACAGGTAAAGTCAAGCAAACATTGAGTGGATGGTAACTAATGGCCAATTGTGGTGTGAAGTGGTACACACGCAGATTATGTTCTCACAATTCGTGTTAATTCCCTCTTTACGATTACATATCAAAATTAATTGAAAATGGTAGCAGTTCTTTTGGAAAGAACAATGATCCTATCCAAACAAAATTGAAATATCAGAACTAAAAGCATTTAAAGGAAGCTAAAATGGATTACGCAATGTAAAAACGAAGTAAACAAAGGTAAACACGGCACAATCGACTTTTTATAGTCATCTTCTGTGACTCCAGCTGATTATAAAAAGCAGATTATAAAAATCAGTGCTTAATAGGCTTATGAAAATTCTGGGTGTGAAGCTGACCTTAACAAAAGGTACATTCGACTGTGACGTTAAAACAACATTAGGTGTAACTACTGAAAGTCGTCCCTGAATGGCACTACTATTTCATCAAACTGAATAGCTGCATTATTTCTCATCAGCCTTGAATTTGGTTGTCTGGCATGTTCAAGATCAACAGTGAAATACAGTACAACATAGGTGCTTTCTTACATAGCTTATCCATACAGGCTGTAATACTACAATGTGGCTGCCTTTCCTTTTAAACTATTAGGATGCTTAAAACACACTGCCATCACAACTGATACACGCTTTCTACTAGCACCAGCCGTTGTGTAGATATATACACATAAATGCTAAGAACGTGACATGCCAGCCGCATGAACTGACCCAACACAACTTCACTTAGCACCAAATGCTCTTAGCTTCATTTTTTCCTGCTACAAATACACAAACATCTAGTGGTCCTTAATCAGCGTTCCAAAATTTATACCTGTTAATATACCTTATCTCTACAGTGATTCCAATATTTATGTGCATAGACACACACACATATAAATTCAGTGCACAGCACATATACACATAAGCACTACGGGCCTCATTCATGAAATACATGCACAACAGATATGTTTGATTTACAGAGAAATTTGCAAACCCATTCTTAGGTAAACAGTTGCATGCATGTCAATGTACAGTAAATGCACACATACACACTAAACGGCATTGAATGCAACAATTTAAGAGCTGTGTAAATAGCTGATTTTACAAACAGCCATGACTTCATGAATGAGGTCCTATATGTGTGTGTGTATACATACAGAAATACAAATATATAGCTCATAATCTATTCTAAAATGGTTGACTTCATAAGTGAACGTGGTTTAGAGGTGACGGAGATGCTCGTGTTCAAGAACTCTGAGCACAGGTAAATGCACAGGTTGTGTTAGGAAATCCATGGGAAACACTGACAAACTAGTTTCATACAGCAGAACACTAAATATATAGCTTATCATCATATCATAGTTCACTTTCCCGTAAAAGGAGCCAAGGATACATAATGTTCACGGGTTTCACAAAAACACAACCATCTTCCCTTTTTCAGTTTTACGAGAAAAAAAAAAACGATAATTGGAGAAACATGGATTTTCCATGGCCATTTTTCGGACAACAGAAACATTCTCAAGAGTTTGTGTTGTAAACAGGCCATTTCTGCAATTGTCCTGAGGACTAGTTTGGCAAAAGGCAAGTGTTTGTTTCAAGGACTAGAAATCTATTAATCTCAATCACGAAACTACAACAAACTAAGGGCACCTACAGACTAGAGCTGACTTGATTTCAACGGGGATAAAGTATCACAACGACGTAGAAGAAAGTTACCAAAAGTTGAGAATATTTTAACTCTCTTTGCAGTGCAATCTGTCGTAGGTATCGTGGCTAATGGGAATTCAGAATTCTTGATTGGTTTTCAAACGGACCCAACTCTTTCCACACTCCCAAATGCTCTCATAAGATATTCTAACTGTGTAGGAACCCTCATATGCAGTGGTTGATTTTAGGGACACTGTTTTCTAGATGGACTACGGGAGGTTCAGTTGCCCAAGCCTTCATATATAGACAACCTTCTTTATGATGCTCCAACTTGCCGTAGGTACCAGTTGATCAATACGAACTCAAGAATCTCACTCGGTTTTTCAAAATAAGCGACTCTTTCCACACTCCCAAATGCTTTCATGAAAGCTTTCTCTGGTGTGAAGGCATCTTTGCACGCAGTGGTGTGTTTTGGGATTTTGTATTCGAGATGAACTAAGGGAAGTTCAGTTTCCCAAACATTCATATATTGACAGACTTCTCTTTACGACCCTCCACTTGTTGTAGGTACCAGTTGAACAATGAGAACTCAAGATTCTCACTTGGTTTTCAAACTGAGCGACTCTTTCCACACTCTCAAATGATTTTGAAAGAGCTTTCTCTAGTGTGTAGGCACCCTTGTATGCAGTGGTGGGTTTTGGGGACTTTCCATTCTAAGTGGATTAAAAGAAGTTCAGTTGTTGAAGATTTTTATATATAGATAACCTCCTCTCTACGATCCTTCACTTGTCGTAGGTGCCAGCTAACCAATGAGAACTCAAGATTCTCACTTGGTTTTCAAACTGAGCGACTCTTTCCACACTCGCAAATCATTTCGAAAGAGCTTTCTCTAGTGTGTAGGCACCCTTGTATGCAGTGGTGGGTTTTGGGGACTTTCTATTTTAGGTGGACTAAGGGAAGTTCAGTTGTTGAAGCTTTCATATATAGACAACCTTTTCTCTACGATCCTTCACTTGTCGTAGGTGCCATCTCGAGAACTCAAGATTCTCACTTGATTTTCAATCTGACCTGACTCTTTCTGCACTTCCAAATGATATGAAAGACTTTCTCTAGTGTTTAACCTTGTATGCAATGGCAGGATTTAGGGGATTTTGTATTCTAGGTGTACTACGGGAAGAACAGCTGCGTCAACCTTCTCCCGACGGTGCTCCACTTGTCGTAGGTACCAGCTTACTAATGAGCATTCAAGATTTTTACTTGGTTTTCAAACTGACCCGACTCTTTCCACACTCCCAAATGCTTCTGGATTTTGTATTGTAGATGGACTGGGGGAAGTACTGTTGGCCAAGCCTTCATACATAAACGAACTTCTCTCTACGGTACTCCACTTACCGTATTCCAGCAACTGAGTTCAATACCTAGTCATTGCCGTTTAGATACACCAGCAAGCACTTCTAGGTTAATCAAGGTTGAAACTCTTCACAACGTCCATCAAACCAGCCTCAATCATGACGATACAAAACATACAGCCACAAAACTACAACACCGACTGGGTAAATCATTGACGTTGACTCGAACTCATTCCAATAGATGTCAAATAGCTTTTCTACAGCATAATGTACAGTTGCTTTACAGTGGACAGTTGGCTCAAATGCGGTCTTCTGCCCCGTCCCTACATTCCTGGGCCTGGTCGGATCAACCTGGTACCCAGCTTTGGGAGGAGGTTCGTTTGGTACTGGAGAAGCTCCCTGAAGTCAGGTTAGCATTCTGAGAGGAGATGAGATGCGAATCGAAGCTGAACTCCAGGCCCTCGGCATCCATCAGATCGTTGCGGGTGATGGCATCCATGTCGCAATCGAAACTGCCACTTAATGCCTCGAGATCCAAGTCAGATGGGAATTGGTCCTGAGACACCGACTGAATGGAGGTCACGCTGCCGTTGAGACCTGCCAACAATGAATCGGAGGAGTTGAGCTGCATAGATGTGCTTCTGAAGGGAGACTGTTGGAGATGTTGCTTCATCAAGCTTTGGTAGTCTGACTCGCTGCTCGAGACACAGTTCATCCGCCATCCAGATGGCGACACCTTCTTGAGCCCCACTTGTCCAACAGGCCCAGCCTGGTTGGACATCATAGGGTCATTACGCAGCAACAGGGCACTGCGACGGGCATTCTGGGAGGAAAGGGAGGCACTGGCTTGTGACATGAGCGGATCAGATTGGGTAAGAAGGACATCGCTGCGACTGTTGGACTCGGAGCTGAGCAAGTCCTGCAGACTCTGATCGCTAAAGAGGGAACCGCAGGAGAACGTTGCCTGCTTGTTTTCCTGGATCGTTTGCATTGGAGACTGCCTCAGGCCAGTGACGGATGGAGGGCTAAACATGGAGTTGGTGCCATAGCTGCCAGAGGGAATTGCCAGACTGCTCCCAGAGCAGCTGAAGGTAAACACAGGGCTTCCCTGTAGGTTGGCCCCACTCTCATCTTGGCCCGGAGACTGGGAAGCCGTCAGGCTGATGTTATCTAGAAGGTCGTCCATTAGGTTATCGGAGAGGCCATCGTTGAGATTCATGGTTCCTGCAAGATCAGCTAGACGGGGTAGTTCGGTCAGTCCAGTGGACGGAGACATACTACTAGGGCTAGAGTACAGCATGGGCGACAGGGGGGAGTCGTCATCTGGAACTTCGTCCACCTCGAGGTTGGCCAGAATTGGAGAAAGGCGTCCGCTTAGGGTGCTGGCATTAGAATTAGTGCGAGAACGGAAATCGGTCCAAGCGTCGAGCTCGTCGCTACTGCGAGAGGTCGGGCTGCCGGTCCATTTGGACAGGCTGGAGGAACTCTCAGAGCTTCCGTCTTGAGTTGCCTGAAGAGCGGCCTTCTTTTTTGCGGCACGGCCACGGGCGCTTTTGATAAGCTTATTACTGTTGTCCATGGACACAGCGCGTCTCCGCGGGGCTTTTCCCCCTTTTCCGCCATCGGGGTTGACCATCCACCATGAACTTTTTCCTGTCCCTTCATTCTGGACCCGGACAAAGCGACTGTGGAGTGACAGGTTATGTCGTATTGAGTTCTGTGAAAAGAGAAGAGTACATAATGAGCTGTGCATCATAAGACAAGCATGACACATTCATATACTTCTTGTTTTAGATTCCTCAGATGCATATATTAACAATCTGGCCATTAAGAAGCAGAATAATGGCCTAATCTTGAACTCAGAGCACAATGGTGAGCACAATGTTGAGTGAGGAACAATGCCACTCTGACTTGATTGCTTTAACCAGAGATTGAACAGTCATGTGACTGCTCTGACCAATACAGTCCATTTGTGCAGGCCAAGAATAAAAAGCCTAGATCTTCAACCCTGCTCCTGGGGACCCACTGTCATGCAAAAATTATTTCAAACCTACTTCAGCACACCTGCTTGTGGTTTTTCAAGTGATTCTTAAGACATTGGTTAGTTAATAAGGATATAAACAAATAGGTAAACTAGCAAATTAAGTTAAATTACATTTTAAATGCATTTGTGGTTCTCACTGGGGTTTGCAACCAAAAAGTCTGTGCTGAAATTCACCTAAATTTGCACGGCACTTTTAACAAACACACTATTCCACTTCAGCTTTACAGAAAATAGAAAAAGAACCGCTCTCATTTGAATTGCACCCACACTGTTTAAATTGGTCTGGGCTCTGTGGTCAAGACCAATCTACAAGTAAATCAACCCACTCTATGCTGTCCCTCGGGCCGTGCAGATAATTGGTCTGTGCTGTGCAGTTCAACTAGGTAACTTTGAGTGTTCAGCTTTTGGCATTTCACATATGCGACAGAATTCTGTAGGCACACCAGTGCTATCACTAATGAAACATCACATTTGATAACCAGAATTTTCTAATATGCCATAATACTAACCAGCTATGAACTATAAATCTAAAATTTTTCCTAGTGCAGAGAAAGCTGAAGGATTCATGAGGAATTCCTCAAACGTGTACAAAGTTTAAGAGTGCAGTGCAGTGAAGCTGCATTAATGTGGACTGCAGCACAGAAGGTACAGCAATCCATAATGCAGCATAAGGGGATGTGATAAAATTCACAAGCGAGACATGGTTTTCCTCTTTGATGAATAGTCAAGCAGGCAGAGTCTAAAAATGGTGTGAATTTATCAAATGCAGTGCCTGCTACATCTTGAAGAAAGCTGGATTCTGCTCAACACGGTTCATGAACATCACCTTACCGACCTTTGAACCTCTCAAAGAGTGAATGGGCCGACCTCATAACACTTCACTTCCATTAAAGCCCTTGCTTCAAGCCTATTACTGGATTTAATTTAAGACAGAACTTTCTCCACTCTAAGAAGAACATGTTTCCCAACTCATTCTTAAAGTACGTAAGCAGTTTTCCTTTTTTCGCTTGGTTAAGCTGGCTAACTGAATTGATAGGATTGAGAATCTAATCTAAGGCACATCCATCAGATTGTTTGTTGACATTCATAGCTACATTGATTACAAAACAGATAATCACCAACTAGACTTGCAATAAGTCTTCAATGACAAATTGAATCAGTGTTCAAATCAGTTTGAATATTTATTTTATCCATGTTTGCTTTTCCATCAAGTACAATAACAATTGCAACTGCATATTTCACATATAGTCTACGTTTATTATATCCTAATGCGCGTCCATGTGTTCTTGACAGTTTTCATGAGATTTACCCATTCATAAAATGTGCATTACCAACCCACTGCATTAAACAGAGTGTCAGATTATATGAATGCAGCACTGAAAATCATCTTAAAGATTCTGCGGTGCTGCTTTCTATTGAATTAAATCTACACAGGACCATGAAAAATAACTATAACAGATGAAAAGAGGGGCTGAAATCAGCTGAAAGCCATGATGCAGTCCCTTTTGAGCAAAGCACCACTCAGAACAGCACTGGAGTGCCGCCAGTTTACACACAATGCTGTCTCTCAGAGTCAAACACCAAAGCTCTTCACACGTTGCTACACACTGACCTACATAGTTTCCAGTCAGCTGATTGCTTCTTATGCTGTAGCCGAGAGCCAATCAGAAGTGGAGGTGGGGACGAAACAGCCAATAGCAACCCTGACACTGACGATATGTCCATGGTTTCTCTTTTTTGCCTCCTTCAGTGGCAGGCAGATGCAAACACTCTGCAGGATGGCTTTATCTGCACCGAGTACGGCTGACGGTTCCTAAAATCAGCTTGAACCTTTTTGCACAAAATCACCAAAATGTCTGTTTTAGCATACAGACAGAATCTGAACATTCAATTTGCCAGCTAACCTCCATGTTATTATGGACCGCTATCAGAATGACTGTTACAGTGAAGGCAATTTTACAAATAAATCATACATTGACACTGAATTGTGCAAATTGTGTAAATATTAAATACAAATAAAAAAAGTCTTGTTTGTGAGGTTACCAAATCATCTTTTTAAGTGCAATATCTGCACAACAGCCATCTGCAGGATTTCAGAGGGATTTCCCAAGGTTTTTCTCTAATTCAAATCCAGCTATACCAAGGGCATTCATCAGACTTGATTCCATGTTGGATAAATTGCTTTTCCAGTCCACGCTAATCCCTGAAATCAAACAGGGATGGGAAAAGAGAGCATAGCATAGCAAAAGCCCTTTGCACACTTGTGTGTCAAAAAGGGAGTTTATTTTTGTAAAAAAAAAAAAAAAAAATGATGTGACTCATTTGATTGAAAAAGCTTCAATTTTTGGTGAAATTATGAGGAAAGCATGGGCAATTTAAATGCTCCTCTTTATCAGTGGCACCTTCCTTAATTTATCTGCTGTAACGCCCTTTGGCAAGACCACAACAGCATGCACTTTATCAGCAAACTACACGACTAGTCCACATTTTCAGCATCTGTGTAGCACCCTGTAAGAGCATAAGCACCTACAGAGGTAAATTTTGTTGAAATGGGACACTTTTTGCAAATGAGACATCCCAGTTAATCTTAATTCACCCTGTTAGCTGCAACAAATGGATTTTATGAACACAAACACTTCATATATGCACCTAACAAGGTTACAATCCAGCCTGTCTATTTGACCTAACGTACCTTCCATCCTGCAGAGCTGTTGCTGTCACCTTTGTCCTTGAAGTATGGCACATTCCGGACCATCCAATCATAAATCTGGGCCAATGTCAGCCGTTTCTCGGGCGAGCTCTCGATGGCTTGAGTGATGAGGTCCGCGTAGGAATAGTTTCCCCAGGCATTCCTGCGGGCAGAGGATTTTCTGGGCTGCTGAGGAATCAGACCGTTGATGCTGGAGTCGTTGCATGCGGCCAGAGCGTGTTGGGAAGATACAGGAGAGCCGTAGGTGTCTTTATCACTGACACCATTATTGGTTTCTATGGCAGGAGCAGCAGCAGCAGCAGCAGCCTTGTTCCCTTCTGTCACACTGACAGGCTTTGATGCGCCTGTAATGCCACTAGATGCACAAGCATCATCAGTGCCATTTTCATCCACCTCTTCCTCAGGAATGATTCCCACCTCTGCTGGTTCTGCTTTCCCGGCATTGGACTCCGGTCTGGGCAGAGGCCAGGTGCAGGACCTGGGCCTTTTTTGGGGCTCAAAATCAGGGTCTATGTCGACGTCCACAGCCAAGGGCTTATCTACCTCCTCTGCCATATTTCCTCGACTCCTTCAAATGAATGATGTATGGACGGCTTTTCTGAACACAGCAACAGCAGTAGTGCCCTCGTGCATGCCATTAATGGGTCACTTCTAGAGTCCACATTTCAATGCGGGACACTTTGGGATTCGAATTGATGTCGTGAGATGTTTAGGAATATTTACAAATGCGCTCATGGCCACTTCCAGGACATACAAGGATTTGTTTATAAATCTCGCTCGTTTTGGTTAGTTTGTAAGCATTAAATAAACGACGAAACGAGCGAAAATGCCCCCATTCGACTCGTTTAATGAAGCTTCCGTGGTTCAACAGCATAAAGAATGGAACGTAGCGTACGGTCGAATTTGTTACATTGTTGCATGACGTCGCTCTGCGAATTTGTTACATTGTAACATTACATCATAATGCGAATGTTACATTGTTTCAGAACGCAGTTGCCGCCTTTTAAAATCGCTGCTTTAAAGCGTTCAGAAGGGCTGTACGTGCGCGAAAAGTGTCCTCAAACGATCAAGCCATACCTCCACAGCCGTCCCTCTGCAAATCAGCACAAATGAGTCCTAACACGCACACGATTTTTCCCAATAAACCTCCATGAGCCCTGTTCCATGTCGGAGCAGGACGTTGCGTCCCGCTACCCGGGCGATCCAGCACTGCCAAAGCCCCTAATGCGCTGCTGCTCCGCTGCAAACTACAGAGAAGAACAGCAACACAAAGATCATCCGCCCCCTGGAACCAGTCGGAGGAACTGCTTCTTAAAGGGCCGGAGAGCAAACTGGAGCTCACCATCCACTGGCACACACGTCATCTGCACATTACACAGATATGCCATCGCAAGAGCTCTTATTTTATACACTCTCTCGAATAAATGGTTTCTAGACAGACTAAGAGCCTTGCAACAGAATGTAGCCACATTTTTACCTTCTCTGAAGAAAATGCGACAGGGTGGATCTCACATTTTGCTAAATTTGTAGCATCATTACTCCAGGCACGTGATCCTCATTATAACTTGCTGATTTGCTTTTCAAATATTTTTATTATTATTATCAATATTTGATTTATATATATATATATATATTTGATTTTATATATTATATGCACTATACCATTCAACATGAGTCAGTTTTTTTTTTTTTTTTTTATGGGGGGAGAAATTATAATAATTAATACTTTTATTTAGCAAGGATGCTTTAATTTAAAGCAATCAAAAGTGCTAAAACATTCATTTCTATTTCAGATAAATGCTGTTTTTTTAACTTAGCAACTCAGCTAAGCAGCAAATCAGAATATTAGAATGATTTCTGAAGGATCATGTGACTGGAGTAATGATGCTAAAAATTAATCATTGAAATCACAGGAATAAATTACATTTTAAAATATATTCAAATAGAAAACCGTTATTTTAAATA
Source organism: Labeo calbasu (assembly GCA_019740295.1). Taxonomy (NCBI): domain Eukaryota; kingdom Metazoa; phylum Chordata; class Actinopteri; order Cypriniformes; family Cyprinidae; genus Labeo; species Labeo calbasu. The sequence goes on along the minus strand of JAHKKF010519355.1, from coordinate 48,133 downwards.
GAACAAATATTTCAAAATGTTACTGTTTTTACTTTGAATCAAATAAATGCAGGCTTTGTGAGCAGAACAGACTTCCTTAAAACATTGAAAAACTTTTGACTGGTAGTGTATTTTTAAAGCCCTGCTTATTTCCTTATTTTTTAGTTAAAATGTTTACACTTTTAAGTGAAAGAAAACATCTTTTAAAATAATAGGAATAGTAAATGAAAAATGACTTGCATTACAGTAATAAAAAGAATTGATTGTTCATGCAAAGTTCCCAAAGTATTGCTATCCAGCTGCTAGGGCGTTGTTTAGTGGCCTTAGTCAAAACTTCTCCAACAAATTACACAACTTGAAGTATGATTCAATCAAATCCCTAATCCTAAGTACCTCCAATGAAAGCACCTCTCTCAGCAAAAGTCCAGCCATGTCTCCTTCATAAGACCTAAATATACATGACTAATATTCTCCTATTATGTTTTGGACACAAATAATGATGAATAAACCACACAAACCTATCTGCAAACATCACAGACCTGAAACAGAAGCACTAGAGAAAGCTTCAGAACAAACAGACATCAATAAAAGATAAAATAATTTTAATGCGAACAATCTTAAATAGGTTGCATAAAATACCACAGACCATTTATATATCCAGAAAGGCAGCCTGATTTCAAAACTCATCTTTGGCAGATCCACATCTAGATTCTTCTTTACAAACCTGCCAATCTTTCAAGACTAAACCTCAAAAAGAGGCTAGCCTCTCGTTCATGTTTACATGTGCGTTTATAAAGTGCAGCATTATTCCATACAGTTCTGATTAAAATACAGTCCTCACCAAATCAAAATGGAGTTGATCCCAAGACCTCATACGAGGCTGAGTCTTATGATAGTTGAGATGGCCGCTGTATATGGAGTTAGTAATGATAAAAGCTACTTAGAGCTCCGATCTCCTGCAACCCAGTACTCCTCTGTTTGCATCTCGGTAAGGCGAGATACTGTCCTCTGGAAGGCGAACACCTCCTCTTCTCCTGTAAAGATCGCCAGAGAGCTGCCTGCATCCTGATGCATCAAAAGAGATAATCAAATCACTGCCGCCCATCAATGTGAAGATGTCATCAACACCTAAAGTTAAAAATCTAATTATTTTTAAAGGAATAGTTCACCCAAAAATATAAACTGACTCACCTTCAGGTCATCCATGATGCAGATGAGTTTTTTTTTTTTTACTGGAGAAAGTAATATTATAGATTACAGACTCTATATTTTAGACGGAAGCAATGATTTGAAGCTAAATACATCTTGATGGTTTTGTTTCTTACAAACACAGCTTTTCACTTCACAAGATATTAAGTGATGGACTAGAGTGAGGTGGATTACTTGTGGATTATTGTGATGTTTTTATCAGCTGTTTGGACTCTCATTCTGACGGCATCCATTCACTACAGAGGATTCTTTGGTGAACAAGTGATGTAATGCTACATTTCTCCAAATCTGTCTCCATGAAGAAACAAACTCATCCACACCTTGAATGGTCTGTGGGTGAGTAAACTTTCAACAAATTTTCATTTCTGGGCAAACTATTCCTTTAAATTTATTTTTCAAGACCAAGTTATATTTTATTCTATTCTGTTAAGCAACACATACATATACACTACTATATCAAAAGTTTGGGGTCAGCAAGATGCATTAAATTAATCAAAAGTGGCACTAAGGATACTTATGTTACAAAAGATTTCAAACAAATGCTGCTGTATGTACCATGGTTTCCACAAAAATACGTAAAATATGTAGCTGCACAACTGTTTTCAACACTGATAATAAGAAATGTTTTAAATCAGCATATTACAACGATTTCTGAAGGATAAATGTGGCACTGAAGACTGGAGTAATAATGCTGAAAATTTAACTGTGCATCACAGAAAAAATATTACAAATGTAATACATCAATAGAAAACTTTTAAACTGAATTATATTTTACAATATATAGTGTAGAGACATTTTTATAAAAAAATAATAATAATTGACCAATCTAACTTTTGAATGGTAGTAGAAATATATTAGGATTGACAGATACAATTTCAGGGGCTTCTTTCAGATTTATAATAAAATTCCAAAAGGCAACATTAAACCAAATAGTTCCGTTTTTTTAATTCTCATTTAAATAGGAAACAGTTTGTAAATTACCCTTGAAATGCCAAGATCATCCAATAAAACATGAGTGTCGTGAGGGTCGTGATCGTCGTGATGTTCGTGAACAAACAGGTCATCTAACGAAGTTTCGGCCTGCAGCACGACTCGTACCTGTTGAGATATTCCACCGAACTGTGAGAGGTTCCTTTAAGACCTTCCAACAGAAGCCACAAGCATTTCATGACTTACCTTGTGCTCGTACAGTGCGTCAATGAGAGTTATGAAGCGTCTGGCTTGCGTCTTCTTGTTCAAAGTGAGCAAAGGAATGTTCCGGATGAAAACTGTGTCAAACACAGCAGAGATTTCCAGATAGTCGCTGGCTCCTATAGGCTAACAGTAAAACCAAAACAATACTCACTAATTCTAGTTTATTTCACTGGAGGACAATGAAACGTCATAGGAAACTCAAGCTTACTCGATCACACAGCTCCTCAAAAGTGCAGTCTGCTATGGTCCCACATGCTTTATTAAGTGTCAGTATCCTGCCATGTACCTTTAGAGATCTGGGCCGGGTAACTGTGATAAACAAAATGAACATGAATCAAATTTTGCATAACAAAATTTAAATTAAACACAATTTTGGACACACATAATGGCATTCACACCTATAATAGGACAACTAATGGGAAACCCTTTTGTTAGGGTGTTTTTACTGACAAACCATCAGTTAATTAAATGAGCAGCAAACTTACTGTCATTCTGTTTAAAGGCCATCTCATCGAACAGCTTATCGAGTGTTGCATCAACATCAGGTTCACTGGAACTAAATTGAAAAATATTTAATAAATATTTAATCACTTCATAATACAATGTTCTAATTTATTTATACTTGGTCAAAGCACTAACATTCACTGTTGAAGTGAAGCATGTTATGTTTTGGATGTGAAAATACTTTTTAATACGCCATCTTAATACGAATAGGCAATAGGAACAATTCATTTGATGAGTTTCCTGACTTGCCTAAGCAACAGTGACTCATCTAATGGTGCGAATTTGGATCGTTTGAAATCTATCACTATTATCAACTTTTATTTCTGTAGCTGTTTTTGGTAATGTACGTGCAGATATTTTACACTTTGGTTTTAAACATTTCTGAAATCATTTTCAAGCTGCATGTCTTTGATTAAAGAAAGCAGTCAACATGCATAACTGTTTAAAAGTGCATCGCTTAACTAACGCAGTAATATTTAATACAAAATAATGAATTTTCTCACAGGTAGAAAAGTTTTCCAGCTGCAGGGCGATTTCTTCTCCGATAATCTATTCCAGAATCCAGACGCAGTGTTTGGCAATACTCCTATTTAAAAGACATTTGACCAATGCATTATTTGCAGCACTTCTAACAGAAAATAACTTAATCAACATGCGTTATTACCATTTTGACCCTATTCCTAAAAGTTCAACAAGGGCACATAGTTTGCACAAAAATAAAAACTTGACAAATTGTTACCGTCACGCCAACCAAGATGCAGATGAGTTTGTTTCTTCATCATATTTGGAGGAATTAAGCATTACATCACTTGTTTACCACAGTGGATCCTCTGTAGTGAATGGCTGCCGTCAGAATGAGAGTCCAAACAGCTGATAAAAACTTTACAATAATCCTCACCTCTCCAGTCCATCAATTAACATCTTGGTAAAGTGAAAAGCTACATGTTTGTAGCATCAAGATGTTTTTAACCATTCAAACCATTGCTTCCAGCTAAAACATGAGTCCTCTATCCATAATATTGTTTTCTCTGGCAAAAAAAAAAAAGTCTTCTAATCTGAATGAGGAGAGAAATATGCACAGATCAAGCATCGTTTACAAACAAAAACAGCCCAAAACATTTTAAAACAAATATGTGGGTGGATTTTAATGTGAGAGACAACAAGAGATGGACTTTTTCACTGAAGGAAGCATTATTATGGATTATAGACAGAAGCAAAAGATTGAAATTAAAGCACCTTAAAGATGGATTTGTTTCTTACAAACACACAGCTTTTTACTTCACAAGACATTAATTTACTAAGCAGAGGTGTGTGGGTTATTGTACTGTACATACTGACGGCACCCATTCACTACAGTGGATCCACTGGTGAGCAAGTGATGTAATGCTAAATTTCTCTGAAACTGTTTTCATGAAGAAATAAACTCATCTACATCTAGTAAATTTTCAGCAAATTTTTGGGTAATCTATTCCTTTAAGTATAGTACATAACACCAATAAGAAATAAACTAAGCGTATTAGATAATACATCTGCTGTTAAAGCGCTTACTTTTAGCACGGCGATGAAGGGCACAAAGTTCACCCTCTGTAATCCATTTTTGTACAGATCTGTAAAACAAGATATTGTGCTCAAAACAAACTGGGATTTGGAAGCCAATAGTTATTGAAAGAAACTGCACATTGTGCTGTATACGCTATATTAAAAAAAATAGGGCTGTCAAACGATTAATCGCATATAAAATAAAAGTAGGAGATGACCTAATATATGTGTGTAATTATTATGTATATATATATATATATATATATATATATATAAATACAAACACATTCATTTATATATTTAAGAAATATTTACAGGTAAATGTATTTATTAAATTTTTATATCATTTATATTATATATAAATAAAAATATTTTGTACATAAAAACATATTTTTCTTAAATATATACATTCATTTGTGTGTATTTGTGTAAATATAATATTACACACAGTACACACACATATATTAGGCAAACTCAATCGTTTGACAACCAAAAAAAAAAATTGCTGCATGATTTATTTCAAATCAATTTTCACTCAGAAATTGTTAGTAAACATCATTAACAAATTACAAAGAAAAAGCAAATAACAAATTGAATTAAACATTAAATTTAGGTAGAAACACTGAAATAGTGTTTTCTTGTAAAACATACTCCAATCATTTCATTACAGCTTTTATAAATATTTTTTGTAATGCTGCAGTCACTGGTGGTCACACTAAAGGAATGATTCTGCAAATAACAGCCTTTTCAAAGAGTCAGCTGATCTCTTGATTACTAAAAGCAACCGATAAGTGTCACCCTCATACCCAAAAGAATGTGTATAAGACCTACATTCACTCTAGTGAGAACTTATCAATATTTTGCTGGATTCATTGCTTCTTACCATCTGGAGGCCGGTTGGACGTGGCAACAACTACAACCCCATTCAGGAAGAGGTTCTCAAAGAGCTGCTTAAGAATCATGGCATCCGCAATATCAGTGACCTAATGAAACAAAGAAAGTTAAAGAAACCTTAAAAATCAATACTGATTATTCTCTGTACCAGTCTGATTCACTGCAGGAATTTAACAGATAACTGAAGCAGATCTTAGTACGCTGAAGCGATCACAAAGCTTGATTACACTGCAACTACACAAATACTGAGTGAAACATTCACCTGAAACTCATCAAAACACAGAAGGCAGGCCTCCTCACTGATTTCTTCAGCAACCGGTGCGATAGGATCGTATGCCTTTGCCATTTTACCCACTTTTCTCTTAGGCAAACTTTGCTTGAGCCGATGGATTCCTATATAAACATGAGTCTCTCTGAGTAAGAGCAAATAATGGCAAATTTACTAATTTTGGCATTTGTTTATAATTTACAAACAGAACCTGAATTAATACATGAGTCATTTTGGGCTCTGGGAATATTTCAGTCACTCACACTTGTAAAATAATGTACTTTAAGCCAATTTTTGTCTTTAGATTAAAAAGCATTGAAAAATAATAGTCTGTTGGCGAGAAAATGTGTTGTGTAGGTGGTCTATTTACCAAATGTAATGAGGTAGTCATGAAATCAATTAAATTAGCAGTCAATAACACCAAAATATACACTACCAGTCATACATTTGTAATTGTTTTTAAAGAGGTCTCTTCTGCTCACCAATCCTGCATTTATTTGATCCAAAGTACAGCAGAAACCGTAAAAATTGTAAAATATTTTTACATTTTAAAATAACTGCTTTCTATTTGAATAAATATTTTAAAATGTAATTTATTCCTGTGATTAAAGCTAAATTTTCATCATCATTACTCAGAAATCATTTTAATATGCAGATTTGCTGTTCAAGAAACATTTTTTATTATTATTATTTTATTATTATTATTATTATTATTATCAATATTTAAAACTATAGAATTAAAATTACAGAAATTACGTTTATTTAGCAAGGACGCTTTAAATTGATCAAAAATGATGATTTATAATATTACAAAAGATTTCTGTTTCAGATAAATGTTGTTCTTCTGAACTTTCTACTCATCAAAAAAAAAAATTACTCAGCTGTTTTCAACATAATAATAATAAACTTGTTTTGAGCAGCAAATCAAAATATAGAATGATTTCTGAAGGTTCATGTGACTGGAGTAATGATGCTAAAAATTCAGCTTTGAAATCACAGTAATAAATTACATTTTAAAATATATTCAAAAAGAAAGCAGTTATTTTAAATAGTCAAAATATTTCAAAATTGTACTGTTTTTGCTGTACTTTGGATCAAATAAATGCAGGCTTGGTGAGCAGAAGAAACTTCTTTAAAGAACATAAAAAATCTTGCTGTTCAAAAACTTCTGACTGGTAGTGTAAATAAAAAAGACAAATCTGAACTAAAACATGAATCACAGCAAACTTACGTTTGTGTACATCCAACATGAACCCATGAAAATGGACCCTTTTTTTCTTCGCTGTCTCTACATGATCAAAAAACATGTCCATAACCATAGTTTTTCCTGTGCCTAAAAAAAAAATTAAAAACAATATGCATTGATAACAGAACTGAGCAGTTTATTTCTATAACGGTACAACAAAAAATGCCGCAGAACTTACCAACATCTCCATATATGTAATAACCTTTTGGTGGCTTCCTCTTGGAGAAGAACTGTTGTGGAGATAAAAGAAGTCTGAATTTGTTAAAAGCAGGATATTTTTTGCCTGCTTTACAGCACACAACTTTGTGTCATTTACCTTTGAGAAAAGCGTTGAGCGTTCATTGCTGTACCCTCGAAGATCCGTTTGCATTTTATCCAGTTTTTCCAAAACAGCCTTCTGCTGCAGATCTTCTCGTAACTGTCCATCTCTAATGAGACTGTTGTAATGCTCCAACGGTCCGCTAAAACTGCTGCTTGGAGAGGTTGTGGCACTGGGCACTTCAACAGGCTGAGACAACACACTTGTGGCAAGACCTGAAAAAGAGTTTTCATGAAATCAAGATGACTGATGTTTCATGAGTAAACAGGACTGCTTGTATTGAACAAGATCTGTACGATTACAGTTTATTCAACACGTACATTTTTAATTCACAAGATTATTTTAAGAACTGAAAGAGCACTATCAAATTTGTTCTTATGTAACAGCTGTTTAAGGGGAGACAGGGGCTAGTTGTCACAATGGTTATATCTCATTAACTGTTCTCTCTAGTGGTGATTTTATATGCTGGTTGTAAACATCTAGACCAAAACTGTCTAGATCAACAAAAATGATTATGCAAATGATCTCCTACAAACTAAAAATACAATATTATCATATTAGACTATAACAGTATTATGAATACATATATATATAACGTTAGGCCTAACACCAACACGAAGAAAAAAAGATAGAAACCAAGGAAAAAATAGCTTATATCTTAAGATAAATAAATTTCGCGATACATATTTAACACTTTTCTTATTTATCTAGAGTCGAACATACTAGGTGTCCTGTCAGAATGTCAGAATGTCAAAGGCGAACATAATGACATTTATCAAAGAACTATTCCTGTCATTCAAGTATCATTGAAAGCCCTTACCTCTTTTAATACAGCTGACAATATCAGGCAAAGTTGACTTCGACAGCAGCTTATTTTTCACACAGAACTGAACTCCAAGCGCCACCAAGGACGCTTTACCGGCTGCCATGATGATTCAAAATGCGGAAGCTTTATTGAAAGTACGCCCTGAACAGTGAAGATGGGCGTGGTCTTTGTACAAGGGAGCGGCGATTCATGAATATTAATTATTTGACGTGTCTCTCCGCTCCAGTTAGTAAAAAAGTGAGCATAACCTAATTAATATTCATAAGCGTAGCGTAATTCGCAAATTTGCCTTCTGAATAGTGAGAAGCTGGGCGTGGCTTAACAGTACAAACGGGCTTCTCCTGTCAAGGTACACATGCGTTCAAACGCAAATATAAAAAACTGGAAAAACCTGGAAGAGCCACGTGTTTTTGAATCAAGGTTTTTTTTCGTTATTTTTTTGACCATGGGTTCCGCAATAATTTCCTGAAGGTTTGTAAACTATAGCTTTATTTTAAAAGTAAGTGCAAGGTTAACTTTTTTTTTAATTTTAATTGTAGTTTTGCAATACCAATGTTAGTCACACTAGATATAAATATTACTGAAACAATTTCTGATAGTATTCACTGGAAGAAATGCTAAAATATATTTCAAAATATATTTATGTAAATATATTTTCTACCAACTTTAAAAGCAAAAAAAAAAATTTTTTAAAAGCATTTAAAATATATTTTGTGCTCTGTATATTTCAGTTCAAAAAAATACATTCACACATATCACATTGGAAGCAAAACTTCCTTTGTTGTCTATATTAGCAGGTTATTTCATTCACATTTGCATTTTTCCTAAATGTAGGCTACTGTATGCTTGGATTTTTTGTTGACCCTCAAATATTTTTTTTAATGAAGGTTGACACTAAATATTTTGTCAGTTTCCAAAACTGAGATTCACTGTTTACCACATATATTTAGCATTTATTTAAAATATATATATTTTTTGGCCAAAAATAAATAAATAAATGTTTGTTTGTTTATTTATTTATTTATCTGGCTAAAAAATATATTTCCCCAAAAAGTTTGAATGAAAACATATTTTCCCCAAAAATGAATGAATATATATATATATTCTCATTTTGTGTTTAGCTCCTTTTATGAAATGTTATTAAAACCTTTTATTGAAAAATATATTTCTGTATTTTTCTGCCAGTGCCCTGCTGTTGAACTGTTACTTATCTTTCTTATTCACAACAAATTTCTTAACACTTTGCATAGATTTTTCTTGCTGAGATTTATAATACTGTAAAATCTCTGTAAAGTCTAAATAATAATTATAGCAAAAAAAAGGACTATGATACAGTTCTTCCTGAAAAGCGTCCATTGTTTATAATTTTGTATTTTTCCTTTTGTTTTCTTTTTATTTTATGTTCTTTCCATTTCAGTGTAGTGCTGTTTCTTCTTTGCAACTAATACTACCCATGTTAGTCTAATGTGTGCAGCCGTGCAAAATCTTGCCATGTGTGGAAGGATTTGATAATGAGTGAGCCAGATGCTTTCATTACATAATACAGTTACTGTTGATGTATATAATGACAGCCAGGAGCCCAACCATAATCCCATCTCCTCATCCTCCTAAGACTGTATATTAGCTTTGTGGAAGAATGTTTTATGAACATGTGATGGGAAACAGCCCAGGATCTGGATGCCTGTTTCCATGACAACAAGGAAAGGTTCAGCGACTGGGCAGCATCATGAACATTCAAACACACGCTTTGGCTTCATGACATGCTGTGGATGATGAGAAGAGCAACTCAGCAACTGTTTTTGACATTATTTTCACCAAATCCTTTCTTTGCCCTTGACTGGAAGGTAAGGTGGGAAGGTTACTGTTGTTTTAGCTGTGCTCATTGTATCTGATTATGTGTGGTGCTTTCATTCTGTCAGTAGCTGCTTAATGCAAGCTCATGCTGAACGGCATGAGGGAGATGGATCTTTATGCGTGTGTATCCATGGCAAAAGCACTTGTCTTGTCCTGCACTCAATGCTTTAGACTAATGAGAGTACTGAACCTGTATGTGTGAAGTCTCAGGCTTCTATAGATTTAGGGGGAAGGTGAAGAATAATACATACATCTACAGCAACAGGACAACATCGCTATAATTACCTGCCTTGTTAATGAAGGCTAATAAGAGTCTAAAAATACAACTGTAGAAGAAAAGCTTGTTCATAAAAATTGCACGGTAAGTGTTTATCTCGCTGTTTGAGTTCAGCAGCATTCAACCACCAAAACCTATTTCATTTTGATGAAAAAAAAGAGAAAAACTACTCAACAAACAATACAAACAAATAATTTTGTACATTTTTTTCTACATTTTGATTTAATTTTATTACTTTAACAATGAAAAAGCCTGTTTTTTCATGGACCATGTACATTTTTAGTGACATAGCATTTACAATTTTGTTTTATTAAAAAAAGGGAAATTCTAGTCTATTGCTTAAATTTGGAAAAATCTCCCTTTATAAAATGTGATTAAAACTTTTTATTGATTTTTTTATTTATATTTTTTCTATTTAATTTTTATATAAAAAAGAAAAAAACTTCTCAACAAATAATGTACATTTTTTCCAAAAAATATTTTATTTTATTTTTTAATTTAATTTAATTTAATTTAAATGTAGTTACTAATCTTTTTTTATTTTATTTTATTACTTTAACCATGAAAAAGCCTGTTTTAGGGCCATGTACATTTTTATAGTGACAGCATTTACTTCTATTTTTTTTTTTTTAATAGGAAATTCTTGTCTATTGCTTAAATTTGGAAAAATGTTGTCTATCTCCTTTTATAAAATGTGATTAAACCTTTCATTGATTTTTTAAATTTAATTTATGTTTTTTCTATTTAATTTTTATATAAAAAAGAAAAGACTTCTCAACCAATAATACAACAAATAATGTTTTTTCCAAAAAAAATCATTTTTATAAAAAAAAAAAAACATTTATACTATAAAAAATACTTTTTTAAAAATTAGAAATGTAGTTACTGTCCATTTTAATCAATTTGATTCATCCTTGCTAATTAAAATAATTGAAATATAAAAGCATATTTTCTTGCCTTATTAGGCATATGATTTAAAATACATTTAATAATGTCAGCCTTATTAACAGGTGAAGAAATTTAATATTTAATTCAATGTGTTACATGCCATTACTTTCTTTGTAATTATTTGTGAAATTTAGCTAGGATTTTTCCCCAGAAATTTTAAGTAAACATTTTTAATCATATTTATAAAGTCCTTTTTTTTTAAACTCTCTTGTATTATTTACTTTTATTTTTTGAGATTCATCAACAAGCATCCATCCAGTATGTCCAATTACAAACAATTTGATGTTCCTGCGCTCTTAAACCAATTAATTTCCATTACTTAGTTGCTTGTAACTACTGCATATGCATTTTTTGCACTCACAAAGAGCAGTTTCTGCACTGTAAAATATTTTACGGTACACTCTTGGAAAGAAAGGCACAATGCTGTCAGTAAGGTGGTAAAAGGTACTTCTTTGTACCTTATTTTAGCACTTTAAAGATACATATTGTACTTTTTGAAAAGGTCTCACCCCAGTGACAGTTTTGTACTTTTTGCTTCTGAGAGTGTAGAGAATATTTACTCTAGAAAGTTCCAATATATTTTCCAAGCATGTTAATCATGTCTTTTTCATGGGAACCACAGATGTCCCCCACTCCAAAAATGTAGTTAGCAGTACATTTTGACAGAGTAAACCCTAATGACCAGTAACCTGTCACGTCAATATTCTGTGTTTGTTGTCTATAGATCTAATGTGTGCTCTTGCAGATTCGGCACAAAGGCCAAACAACAGGAGTGAAATGCAATCAGCTTCATTGAGCGGCTCATTCGGCCCCAGCCAGACTGGAATGATACCGGACCGGAGACCGACTCGGATGTTTCAAATCACTATCCTGAGTCTCTCCCTGCAATAAAGGTTATAAAGAAAAGGTGAGAACAGGATTTAAGGTTAGGTGTTCTAAAGACCATGTATGTCATCATCTATTCGACTCAAAATGGATTTTTATGGGGCTACGGTGAATTCTATTATCTATTTATCACCCTCTTTCTATTCTCCGCACTGCTCTTTAAAGCAGCTGCTGCATTCATCCATCACGTCTGTTATTGATTAAATGTCAGCTGACCCGGCGGAGTATCTTCTTTAGTTATAATTAGACATTATGGCTGTATACTGAAAGCTTATTCTCTCATTGGCAGCTGAAGCCAGGAATGGTGATGTCACCTCCATAAGCACCATTACTGTAGCTGACATCAGCTCAGTGCCGTTTGTTTTAATAGAATGTTCAGTTAAATGTTCTCAAATGTTCAATTTTCACTTGATGCAACATTTTATTTTACTTAATGAATTTAAATTCCATAGCTGGAGGTTCCAAGTTTAATTGGAATGGCAGGAAGAGGAATTAACTGAATTATAATTCTAAAAAATTCAACGTCCACACAACAGTAGTTTACAACAAAATATAAAGAAACATGACCTATTGAATTTATTCACTGATATACATTTGAGGTCAAAACACCTTGCAGCATGCATCTGCAAAATGTTATGTCACCAAAATAAGAGGGATCAAACAAAATGTATGTTATTTCTTTTATTTAGTACTCAACCTGAATATATGATATTTAGGCAAAATAAGAAAAATGTACACATCTTCATTCTGTGAAAAGTTTTCAGCCCTGGCTCTTAATGCATCGTTTTTCCTTCTGGAGCACGTTTCAACCTTTTGTAGTAGTTGAATACGAGTACCTCAGTTGTCCTCAGTGAGAAAAGATGGATCTCACAATCATATAGTCATTATTAGAAAGGGTTTAAATACACAAAAATGCTGAAAAACCAAAGAATTTGTGGGACCTGAAAGATTTTTCTTAAGAACAGTGGGCAGTTTAACTGTTCAGGACAAACAAGGGACTCATGAACAACAACCACTAAACAAAAGCTGTGGATCATTCAGGTAACAACACAGTATTAAGAATCAAGCGTATGTAAACTTTTGAACAGGTCATTTTTATAAATTTGACTATTATTTTCTCTTGTGGACTATATGTAAACCTCTTTTATGTGAAATATCTTTTTCAGGTCAGCACTAAATAAAAAATATAACATGCATTTTGTATGATCCCTGTCATTTTGGTAAAATAATGAACATTTTGCAGATTCTGCAAGGTGTATGTAAACTTTTGACCTCAACTGTAAACACACAATCAATCAAAAGTTTGAGAAGATGTTTTAAGGTTTTTGAAAAAAGTCTCTAACTGATCTAAATTGTTTGATAGAAAAAGTAATATTGTGAAATAGTTTTACAATTTAAAATAGCTATTTTCTATTTGCATATATTCTGAAATTTAATTAATACCTGCGATTCAAAGCTGAATTTTCAGCATCATTATTTCAGTCTTCAGTGTCACATGATCCTTTAGAAATCATTCTAATATGCTGATTCACTGCTCAAATTGATTCATTTATATATTTTTTGGAATTTTGATGAATATGAAGTTCAAAAGAACAGCATTTATTTGAAAAATTAAAACTACTGTAACATTATAAATGTCTTTACTGTCATTCTTGATCAATTTAATGCATCCTTATTAAGAATTCAGAAAATATTTCAGACCCCAAACATTTGAACGGTAGTGTAGAATACATTTTCACACCTGATTAGACATCTAAAATGATTTAAAATTAAATATTGTTAACACAATTAGTTGTGTAATTAGGAGAAAACATCTGGTAGAGTTTCTTTCTCTCAAGTGTTAATAACATAATTAATGACGCGTAGTGTATGGTTTTCATTGAAATGAATAAAAGCAATGTTCTGTGGTTCTAAACTGTTTCTTTTGTGGAGCAAAGATGATTTGAAAGGCAATGAGGTCAAAACAACTCTTGAATCCAATAACAGAACATAGAAAGCTATGAAATGACATGAATGAAACTATGAGTGAATGTGTTATTATGGATGATATGCTGGTACTTCATCCTTGACACACATGATCTTTATGGTGCTTTCCATGTAATTCATCATTCAAGCATTCTTCACTAAACTTGATTCCTCTTGACTTCACTAAAGCCAGCTGAGTCACCGGATCCTGGGGATTATTCGGCAGTGCCGTCATATTCAGCGAACCCCAGTGATTCACTTACAACCCATCAGTCCAATCCGTCCTGTGGGTTTCACCCATTCACTGACGCTGCAGCCCTTCAACCCGCATCACTGCTCATAAAACATCACAGCAGGTAAGAAGGGAGACCCTGCATCATCTGGACCAGGAATAGAAGCATAAATGGATGGAAAATGGTTTGTGGTACATCAGAAGGACATCACAAGATGATGTAATTCTTTCCCTTTATTTCTCTGAATGTTTAAATCCATGGGATATAAGAGCTCCGCAGAGTCCATGGTTGATGGATGATGCCTTGTTCATCAACGATGCTCATACGCTCAAGTGTTTAGTAAGCTTTTAATGTATTTGTAAGACATTTAACTTTTTTTTATTCTGTTTTTCTCATAGGAGACTGGTAGCAATGCATTTGAGGACTGATATAAAGATCAAATACATGGGACTAAAACAGGAAGTTCTGCCGCCACATTGAGAGAAAACAAATAAATGTCATATTTCACATTTACCTATATTTGTTGATTTGTTGTTTCTGAGTGAATTATTCATTGCTGTTTAAAAATGCATGTTTGTATTTGTATTTAAAGTATGATTATAGAAATTAGTTCAACAATAGCATTTATTCAGTGTTGGAAAGATGCACAATGCTAAAAATGAATGGTATGTCAACTATGAAGCATTTTTGGTTAAAGATGTTCAGCTTTGCCAGAGAAATCATTATCGTAAGTTATCATAATGTGATGAATTTCTTATGCTCCTCGATTTTAAGTACTTTGGACAAAAACATCTGCTGAATGCATGAATGTATATGTAAGTCTGTTATGTAATTAATCTGGTAATGACAACAGCTGAACCAAAACAGAAATGATTTATAATTTATATGGAACTCGTTTAAAGATCAATTATTTACTGAAGGTACAATACCTACAGCATGGCACATAAATATTATTAGCTTTGATAAATAAAAACCTTCACCAGAGTAAACATATGGTCCGCTTAATATTATGTATTTGTTATATGTAATTACGTATTATATATGTTATTTAGCAGCAAAAATAAAAATGTCACAGTATCAGACATTTTCTTAAAGGGACAGTGCAGATAGTGGACAGATGTAGTCACCATTCACTGTATGGAAAAGAGCAGCATGGACGTTCATCTAGAAAACTCCTTTTGTGACATGAGGGTGAGTAAATAAGGACAAAATATTACTTATTTATTTTTTAATTTGACTAAAAAACATTCCCACTAAAAGGCTGAAGTCAATTAAAATTAATGTGAGCAAAATTATAACATTATGAAATTATATAAAACAGTTTTCCTCCTGCCTAATTAGCTGGCACAGCTGTTGAGATAAGGATTCAAATATGAAACAGACCATGTTTGCAAGTGATTAAAGAAATCCTTCTCTAACCATCCTTCAAATTGCTGCCATTTAAAACCACACATGCAGTATTTATTAGCCTTCTAATCACTAGAAAACCTTTTTATGACCTAAAAGCCTCATTTAGGTCTTCATTTTCATGATCTTTCTTAATGCAACTTATTATCCACCTTATTTTATGAAGCAAAAGTAAGCTTTTTTTTGTGAATGTCAGACTTCAGATTTATTAGCCTCTAGGCAAATAACTAGAAAAAAACTGCAAAACTATTTGCATTACAAACCAGTATGTTTATAGTTCTGAGAATACACTATGAAATAATATGCTAATAAATACAAAATTGTATTATCATGCAGCGTAAGGACCGGTTTTGTACAGTTAAAAATAAATAGCGGCTAAGAAACCGGAAGTCGCGCACATTCAGGTTAAAAATAGCCGCAACCGCTCTTGCAGGTGGAAAAATTAACATATTTCAAACATCCATGGAAATACTACATATGTTTAGGGTGTCTGAAACATACAGATGTAAACACATTTGTTTGCTTTCACTTCTTCTACTGAATTTTCTGCAGTGTTTTGCTAGGCTCAAACAGATTCAAAACTGAAACGACTCTACTGGTGACTCTAGTCAGATTTCTTAAAACTGACATTTAATATATTTGGAAACAACGTCTGAAAGCAAAAACTTGTCGTTTCCTTTTCTTTTCCTGACATGTTTGATTATACTGTTTGTAGAAAATGTTTGGTCCTTAATAAAAAATAATGTACAAATCCGCAAAGTGCACGCCTACGTGAAGAATACTAAAAGAGAAGAATACTGTCCGTCTTCTGGATTTTTAACTAGGTCAGACGAACATATTTAAAGAAAATGGAAAGAAATTAGGTTGATTTTAAAACAAAAACTGTTATTATTCCCTCACATACCGCACTGGGGTCTCCGAGAACCCAAACAGAGAATTTACAATAGGTAATAAAGAGCGTTCGCCAATAGATTCGCATGCAAAGCATGCATACGATGGTTAATAGAGTGTTTACTGACACGAGCTCCCTAAGAGCAGGGTTGCAAGCATACAATTTGCGCAAACGCAGGCGAGGAGCAGCATAGTGTGGTGGTGATGCTCGCTGCATGCCGCATGTCTTGCGTCGCATAGCGCACACACACAGACGGAAGCGGGCTCGTGTCAGCTGGAATCACCTTTACACATTATTTGGCGTTCAGTAAACGCGACGAATCCGAGGAATTTGGGTTCGACACACGCCAAACCGGACGGCTTGCGAGCACCAGCGCATTTCCATCAGCCTCTAACGCGTTACTTGAAGGTAAGAGGCGATGCATGCGTGCATATGCAGCTGTGAGACATTTATGCGCGTCGCAGTCATGTGTGTTTCTTTTTTGCCATTTAATGCAGAGAAACGATCTAACAGGCGCCTGTGGTGAATGGGTGATCGTGTGAATGAATGAATGTATGCATGCACGAGTGACTAAAGGAAAACGTTTACTCGCATGCATTATTAGTACGTGGCCTGATTTGAGCACTTTGCGCAGGTTGAGGGTGTATTAGGCTTTAATTAAAACTGTGAGTGTATTTGATGCGTTTGACAGACACTGACACAATTGCAACAAAAGCTCACTGGTTGCTTGCTACTCCCTGTTTGCTCACAGACAAACCTTTGGTGTTGTGTAATGAATTTGAGAGATGCACTGATGCTCTCAGCCTCACTTGAGAGATTTTTGATGTGATTTGAGCGCAGTGCAATGCACTGGCAAAAGGGACTGCGTCTTTTCTCTGCGGGCTCTGTCGGAATGGACTAAATTTACACTGCTGCATCACTAAAACACATTAAAATGCTCGTTTGGGATGTTACGTCTTAGTAGGATCGGTTATATGTATATGCAAATGCATTCTACCCATATTCAGTCACGTCAAAAGCCTCGTGATGTATAAATGGCATCTAAAGCAAAATGCACAGATGGTGACGGTGAGATCTTCGTCATTAAGTCCAGTAATTCCTCCGTTTGAGATCACGGATCGTTATTCTGCATTGCTTCCCAGTGGTTTCCCTTCTCAAGGTCATTCGTTCAGCCATTGGTGCTTGAAAAAGCCTCAGTGCTATTACATAAGAGTGACGATTGGGTCGTGGGTAATAATTCCTGACTGTCTTTAATTAAAGCCGCATTCTTATCAAATGTGTTCGAGGCTGCTCTGTTTTTCAAGCTCGCATTTGATGCAGGAGAGGCTGCGAACACAGACACAGACGCTCCACATGGAAATAAAAAAGCTCCTCTTCAACCCCTCCCCGTTTGTAGCCTATTTTACCTGATGCCCATTTACACATAAACTCTTGTGACTTTGATCTATTTAGAGAAGCACAACACAGGCAGGCTGCTTGCGACGAGATGATCACACTTGACAACACTGTGTTCATAATTTTATAACTAGCACTTTGTGTGCGTTAAGTCCTGAAGCTAGTTGTAAATATACATCTGCATTTATATTTGAAAGAATTTAATATGCATGACATCATGTTGCATCCTTTCTTTATGCATCTACATTATTTTGCAATTATTTTCTGTGAATGTGAGACATTTTCAATTCGTTAAGTGCAAATAATTGACTGGTGCAGTAGTTTCAATTTCATATTTTAAAGTAACCAAATGTCAACCTGCAGTTGCAAGAAAGCTCCTAAGTTGAGAAAAGCCTATTTGACAATGCACTTTTCATTATAACTAAGGATGTTTATTTTTGGTCCTCGCCTTAATGGCTAGTAAAATAAGTTATCATTTTTAAAAATCTACATTGTCAAGATTAAGTGGACGTTGCCAAGATATTGCACATATAGAGCCATTTCTAAAATCTTCAGACAGCCTTGTCTTTCTAACAATTTTAGTTAAAATAAATATTCGGTGTACTACCAGTCAAAAGATTTTTTTTTTAAGAAGTCTGTTCTGCTCACCAAGCCTGCATTTATTTGATCCAAAGTACAACAAAAACAGAAACATTTTTTGAAATATTTTACTATTTAATATAACTGTTTTCAATTTGAATATATTTTAAAATATAATTTATTTCTGTGATTTCAAAGCTGTATTTTTAGCATCATTACTTCAGTCGCATGATCCTTCAGAAATCATTTCAATATTCTGCTTTGGTGCTCAAAAACAGCTGAGTAGATTTTTTTCAGGTTTCTTTGATGAATAGAAGGTTCAGATAAACAGCATTTGTTTGAAATAGAAACCATTTGTAACATTATAGATGTCTTTATCATCACTTTGATCAATTTAAAGCATCCTTGCTAAATAAAAGTATTAATTTCTATAACATGTGACACTTGAGACTGAAGTAATGATGCTGAAAGTTTAGCTTTGATCACAGGAATAAATTACATTTTAAAATGTATTCAAATAGAAAACAGTTATTTTAAATAGTAAAAATATTTCAAAATTTTACTGCTTTTGCTGTACTTTGGATCAAATACAAGCAGGCTTGGTGAGCAGAAGAGACTTCTTTAAAAACCTTTCATTCAAAAACCTTTGACTAGGAGCGTAAGTGCTAATTCAGCAAATTTATGTAGTCTGAAAAAAATTGCGTAGAAACAATTATCATTCAAAAACTGCTAGTAAATTTCACAGATCATTACAAATGAACACAAGTAAACATTAAATGAAATGTGAAATTTCAAAATTGAAAAGTTAAAATAGTATTTTCTTTATTTACAGTGTACTTACTATTTGCTGTTATTGAATTGTATTACTAATAAGCTGTTTTTAATGGTTGATGCTGATACAGATGACCAAAATGTGCTTTTAAAATGTGTGATCAACCACTAATTAGAAAAACATTATTTCATGACAGTTTATTTTGTGATCAATTCCTACAGATGGATTAAAATTCAACTCAGATTTTCATTTCAGGAGCAGAGTGGCTGTCAGAAAATAATTGTAAAGATGACAGCTGCATCTCTCATTAGAGCATCACTACAACTACACTGGAGAACTTTCTAAAACCATATTAGTTATTTATTTCTCCATATAACCATATTATTTCTTTCTTTCTAATGCAGTAATCATGGGAAAACAGAACAGCAAACTGACCCCTGAGGTGATGGAGGACCTTGTGAAGAACACAGAGTTTAATGAACATGAGCTCAAGCAATGGTACAAGGGCTTCCTGAAAGACTGTCCTAGCGGTCGACTAAACCTGGAGGAGTTCCAGCAGCTCTATGTTAAGGTGAGAGACCATGGGCTTTTAGTCAAGTCAAACGTCACTATTACTAGAGCTCATACTTGGGGCTTTAATAGGTTTTAAAGGGAGAATTCACCCAAAAATGGAAATTGTCATATTGTTCTGAACCTGTTTGACTTTCTTCTGTTGAACAAAAAAGATATCTTATATTGTTTTCTATATATTATGGGCTGCAGTTTTTGCTTTTTGTGTTTTGCAGAAGACAGAAAGTCATACAGGTGTGAAATGACATGAGGTTGCGCAAATTATGACAGAATTTTCATTTTTGGATGAACTATAATGTGTCATGTTGAGATGTGTCAGTCCTTTAATAATTTTTTTTTTCTCACCATTTTGACTGGGGCATGTAAAAAACTAAAAAAAAAAAAAAAAAAGAAAAAAACCTGGCAACTATCCAGAACACCCTTGCAACCGCAGAGCAACACCATGGCAAGCAATAAATATGAAATATTAAAATTCTACTTTCTACTTTGAATGTAACCATTCAACCATGCAAGGTTTGAAAAAAATATAAATTTAATAAAAAGGTTAGGAAATAGGATGAGAGCTAAAAAAAAAATTGGCAACCGTTTAAAACACCCTAGCAATTGCTTGGCAACACTTTAGCAACCAGCAAATTTGAAATAATTTGAACTTTTCCTTTAAGTATTACTGAAATAAACCATGCAAGTTTTAAAAAAAATACAGATCAAGGTCAGGAAAATTGGGGACTGTAAAAAATGTACATAAACACAGCAACAAAAAAAGGCAAGCGTTCTACTTTAAAGGAGAAGTCCACTTCCAGAACAACAATTCACAAATAATTTACTCTCCCCCTTGCAATCCAACATGTTCATGTCTTTCTGTCTTCAGTCGTGAAGAAATTATGTTTTTTGAGGAAAGCATTTCAGGATTTTTCTCCATATAATGGACTTCATTGGTGCCGCGAACTTCCAAAATGTAGTTTAAATGCAGCTTCAAAGGGCTCTAAATGACGAGGAAGAAGGGTCTTATCTAGCGAAACGATCTGTCATTTTTTTGGGAAAATAAAATTTTGTATACTTTAAGCACAAAAGCTTGTGTAGCACAGGTTCTGAGATGCGCATCCACATACTATTGAATCATGTCGAAAGGTCGTGCGGAACGTACGTGGAACCACAGACCCAGTGTTTACAAAGCGAACACGCAAAGATTAAGAAAGTGCAAGTAAGTCAAACGCTGTTTACAAACAAAAAGGTACAACCATGTCGGACGATTCTAGGAGTTGTAGGAGAAAATAAGATGGAGTTTTTCGACATACTCTACCTTTTTGAGCCGGAGTACACAGACGATGAACTTAGACGTGATTCGTAGTAGTGATGGGAAGTTCGGATCATTTTACCGACTCAGACCTTTGAGTCTCGTTCAGCAAAAAAGACTCTTTTTTCGATTTCATTCATTTTAGCAAAATCAGCATCATGTGACAGCCCCATAAGATGAACAAACGACTCGAAAAACCCGAAGACTCGAAACAGTTGAACTAATTCAAGTTCAGAACCTAATAGGATGTTGTGCATGCGCGACTGAACGAATCACTCCCGAGTCACATTAAAGATTTGTTTAAAATGAACGAATTGTTCAAGAACGACCTGTGGACGTGCATCCCAGAGCCTGTGCTACACAAGCTTTTGTGCTTAAAAAGTACACAAATTTTTATTTTTAGAAAACAACAACCGATCTTTTGCTAGACAAGACCCTTCTTTCTCGGCTGGGATCGGTTACAGTCCTTTGAAGCTGCATTTAAACTACATTTTGAAAGTTCAAATTTGGGGCACCAACGAAGTCCATTATATGCAGAAAAATCCTGAAATGCTTTCCTCAAAAACCATAATCTCTTCACGACTGAAGACAGAAAGACATGAACATCTTGGATGACAAGGGGGTGAGTAACTTATTTGTAAATTGTTGTTCTGGAAGTGGACTTCTCCTTTAAGGATTATTGAAAATAAGCATGCAGGTTTAAAAAAAAATAATCGGGTTTAATAAGAAAAGGTCAGGAAAAAGGAGAAGAGGGTGAAAAAACTTGGGCCTGAAGAAAAAAAAAAACATGGCAATGATTCAGAACACCCCAGCAAGCAATACATTTTTTTTTTGAAATTGAAAATTGGTTTATTGAAAATAAGCAAGTTTTGACAAATTGTAGATGTTTTTAATAAAAAGGTGAAAACGAGAAGAGAGAATTAAATAAAGAAGGTGAGTGTCATAGTAGGTTTAACATGGGACAGTAGGGTTACACATTTTGCTGGAGTGGAGCACAAACTACAGTCAAAGCGGTCGTCTGTGAAATTTTATTCATGGAATGACTGTGACGCTGTGAGATGTGAGGACCTCAGTGAAAACACACTCTTAGATGTACTTGTACCCGCTGCACGGTGCCCACTTATTTTTTAATGAATTGCCGAAGAATGAACCTGAAGCAAAGAACAGAAGCTGCTGTAGAAAATCCAGACATGAAAATCAATAAGCGTTCATAAATCCCTCTTAAAGGAACAGCTCACTCAAAAATGAAAACGGCATCATTAATTACTAACATTTGTGTCAATCCAGAGCTGTATGTGGGCAGACGATAGAATAGATAGAACAGTTATTACATCTTTTAAGGTTCAAAAAAGAAATAAAAGCACGTAGTTGAACAGCATGTGAGTACACCAAGTCATTCAAAGCTGCATGTGAGCTTTGTGACTGAAATGCAAGTTGATATTGACTAATAATCTCGGACTGCAGCTGAGATTTTTGGTGAATAATAAAACTAAATTTGAGAGTCCTGTGCAGCCAAATCT
Organism: Labeo calbasu; assembly: GCA_019740295.1. Classification (NCBI taxonomy): domain Eukaryota; kingdom Metazoa; phylum Chordata; class Actinopteri; order Cypriniformes; family Cyprinidae; genus Labeo; species Labeo calbasu. The sequence goes on along the minus strand of JAHKKF010519355.1, from coordinate 25,564 downwards.
GTTATACGACTTCAGAAAACTTGGACAATAGTGCTCAATTTTGCTTTTTAAAACTGGACAGCCAAGGTCACTAATATATGAAATGAAATAACTGCTTGAAGATTTTTCAGAATCAGATTTTCCCTTTACGTTCCACAGAAAGTCAAATAAAGCTATTTCTAATAGTTTGTCCAGATTCACAAGCTTGGGCTTTAAACTTGAATATAGTCTCAGTTTACAGACTGATCAACAGACTGAAATCTCGCTTTTTTCCCCTGCAGTTCTTCCCTTACGGTGACGCGTCGAAGTTTGCGCAGCATGCGTTCAGGACCTTTGATAAGAATGGAGACGGCACTATTGACTTCAGAGAGTTCATCTGCGCCCTGTCCATCACGTCACGGGGAAGCTTTGAGCAGAAGCTCAACTGGGCTTTCAACATGTATGACCTGGATGGAGACGGCAAGATCACTCGAGTGGAGATGTTGGAGATTATAGAGGTAAAGAAAATCTGTTTATTTGCATGAAACAAACACTGTGTTTATATGAGCACTTTCCATAAATAGGGTACAAAACAGAAACTAAATATCTTATCAACCAATGTATTTTCTGTTTATTTTATGTGAGGTTTGTAACATCTGCAACCAGTTTTTTGGACATGTGACCCTGGACCACAAAACCAGTCATAAGTAGCACGAGTATATTTATAGCAACAGCCAACAATACACTGTATGGGTCAAAATGATACATTTTTCTTTTAGGATATGAAGTAAAGATCATGTTCCATAAATATATTTTGTTAATTTACCATTTACCACAAACCATACATCAATAGCAAGCTTATTTATCATTATACAGATAATGTATAAATCCCAATTAAAAAAAAGGACACTTATGACTGGTTTTGTGGTCCAGGTTCACATATCTAAATGGACACCTTGTGATTTTGATATTTGAGCATTGTAAAAAACAAAACAATTAAGTTGGTAAGAATTAGTAAAAAGGTTGAAGATTCATCCTAAATTAGTGCTTTTATTTTCAAAAGAGTTTTAGAAAACTAGCTGTTTTAAGGGAAAAATAATATAGAAATATAAAATAATAAATAAATAATATATACAGTTAATAAAAAAACATGTCAGACTGAGTAACAAGGTTGGAGATTTATCATAATTTTATTTTGTTATGCTAAATTATTATGCTTTAATTCCAATAAATTGAAGAAAACTATTTGTATGACTATATCTAAAAGTTCTCATAACAAAATAAAAAGCTTCTAATACTTTAAAGGTGAAGCTGATTTATTTTCTACTTATTTTATAAAAGGTCTACAGTTTTTGCAACCTGAATTTAGCAAAAATTCTGCAATAAATATGATGTAATAAATAAATACAATAAATGAAAACGTCAGAATGAGCAACAAGGTTGAAAATTCATCCTAAAATAGATTGAAGAACACTATTTAAACAAATCATCTAATTGTTCTCATAATAAAATGAAATGCTTTGAAGCTGATTTGTTTTTTTTTTATCTTACATGTTTGCAATTTTTGCAACAAAAAAATGAGTACATGTCAGAACAGATTGTGAATTTTGATATTTAATAAATAAATATTACATAATTAATACAGTTAATAAAAAAAACATGTCAGATTGAGTACCATGGTTGGAGATTCATCCTTAATTACTGTTTATTTCCCAAAAAACGGAAGAATTTATTTGATAATATCTAATAGTTCTTATAACAGAAAAGGCTACTAATGCTTTAAAGGTGAAGCCGATTATTTATTTCCTATTACTTTTATTTATTACTTTTAATTTATTATTTACTTTAGAACACTTCTAAACAGAGACACTGTAATTTTAATATTTGAGCAATAAATAGGAAATAAAAAAATACATGCCAGAATGAGTAGGTTAGAGATCCATCCTAAATTAGTGCTTTTATTTGCAATAAATTAAAGCTAATTATTTGTATGAATGCCCCCAGTGCCTTGCAGCTGATTTAATTTTTTTTATTTTATATGAAGTTTGCAACCAAAATTTAGGACATGTCAGAACAGAGACCGAGTAATTTTGATATCTGATAAACAAATATTAAATAAAATGAATACAATTAATAAAAACATGTCAGAATGAGTAACAAGATTGGAGATTCATCCTCAATTATTATGTTTATTTCCAAAAAAATGGGAGAATTTATTTAATGATATCTAATAATTCTCATTAGCAGGAAGTCTAATATTTTAAGGGTGAAGCTGTTTTATTTTCTACTCATTTTGTTTATTAAAAAATTCATTAACAGAAGCCCTGTGATTTTCATATTTGAGCAATAAATATAAATAATAAATAAATACAATAAATGAAAACAAGTCAGAATGAACAACAAGGTTGAAGATTCATCTTAATTGAGTGCTTTTATTTCCAAAAGATTGTAGAAAATCTGTTTAATAAATATATAATATATACAATTAATAAAACATGTCAGAATGAGTAACAAGGTTGGAGATTCATTATCATTTTCTTTTATTATGATAAATTATTATGCTTTAATTTTATTCAATTGAAGAAAACTATTTTTATCTAATAGTTCTTATAACAAAATAATCTAATGCTTTAAAAGTGAAGCTAATTTATTTATTTTTAGTTATTTTAAATAAATTGCAATTTTTGCAACCAAAATTTAGGACATGTCCAAACTGAAGCAATGTGATTTTGATATTTTAGCAATAAAAATGCAGAAATAAATAAATGCTATAAATTAAAACGTCGGAATGAGCAACAAGGTTGAAGATGCATCCTAAAATAGTGCATGATCATATCAAAGAGTTCTCATAACAAAATAAAATGCTGATTTATTTATTTATGTTTTATGAAGTTTGCCATTTTTGCAGCAAAAAAAATTAGGACATGTCAGAAAAGAAATGAATTTTGATATTTGAGAAATAAACATTTAATAATCAATACAATTAATAAAAACATGTCAGAATGAGTAATTAGGTTGGAGGTTCATCCTTAATTAATGTGTTTATTTCCAAAAAATGGGAGAACTTATTTGATAATATATAATAGTTCTTATAACAGAAAAAGCTGCTAATATTTTAAGGGTGAAGCCGATTTATTTTTTTATTCATTTTATTTATTACTATTTTATTTTATTATTTATTTTAGCACATGTCCAAACAGAGACACTGTAATTTTGATATTTGAGCAATAAATATGAAATACTAAATAAATACAATTAATTAAACCATGTCAGAATGAGTAATTAGGTTTGAAGTTCATCCTTAATTAATGTGTTTACTTGCAAAAAATAAGAGAATTTATTTAATCATCTAATAGTTCTCATAACAGAAAAGACTGCTAATATTTTAAGGGTGAAGCTGATTTATTTTTTATTCATTTTGTTTATTACTATTGTATTTTATTATTTATTTTAGGACATGTCCAAACAGAGACACTCTCATTTTTAGATTTGAGCAATAAATATGAAACAATAAATAAATACAATTAATAAAAACATGTCACAATGAGTTACTATGTTGGAGGTTCATCCTTAATTAATGTGTTTATTTCCAAAAAAATGGGAGAATTTATTTAATAATATCTAATAATTTTCATTAGCAGAAAAGCCTACTAATATTTTAAGGGTGAAGCCGATTTATTTTCTACTCATTTTAGCACATGTCCAAACAGAGACACTGTAATTTTGATATTTGACAAATAAATATTAAATACTAAATAAATACAATTAATAAAAACATGTCAGAATGAGTAACTATGTTGGAGTTTCATCCTTAATTAATGTGTTTATTTCCCAAAAAATGGGAGAATTTATTTTAACAGAAAAGATGGTAATATTTTCAGAGTGAAGCTGATTTATTTTCTACTCATTCTGTTTATTACAATTGTATTTTATTTTTTATTTTAGCACACGTCCAAACAGAGACACTGTAATTTTGATATTTGAGCAATAAATATTAAATACTAAATAAGTACAATTAATAAAAACATGTCAAAATGAGTAACAAGATTGGAGATTCATCCTTAATTATTATGTTTATTTCCAAAAAATGGGAGAATTTATTTAATGATATCTAATAATTCTCATTAGCAGAAAAGCCTAATGTTTTAAGGGTGAAGCTGATTTATTTTCTACTCATTTTGTTTATTACAATTTTATTTTACTACTTATTTAAGCACGTCCAAACAGAGACACTGTAATTTTGATATTTGAGCAATAAATATGATATACTAAATAAACACAATTAATAAAAACATGTCAGAATGAGTAATTAGGTTGGAGGTTCAGCCTTAATTGTGTTTATTTCCCAAAAAATGGGAGAATTTATTTGATCATGTCTAATAGCGCTCATAACAGAAAAGGCTACCAATGCTTTAAAGGCGAAGCCGATTAATTTTCTATTTATTTTATTTAGTACTATTTTATTTTGTTATTTATTTTAGGACATGTCCAAACAGAGACACTGTAATTTTTAGATTTGAGCAATAAATATTAAATACTAAATATATACAATTAATAAAAACATGTCAGAATGAGTAACTATGTTGGAGTTTCATCCTTAATTAATGTGTTTATTTCCAAAAAATGGGAGAATTGATTTAATTGATTTCATTTTGTTTATTACTATTTTATTTTATTATTTATGTTAGCACACGTCCAAATAATTTTGATATTTGAGCAATAAATATTAAATACTAAATAAATGCAATTAATAAAAACATGTCAAAATGAGTAACAAGATTGGAGATTCATCCTTAATTAGTATGTTTATTTCTAAAAAAAAAAGGGAGAATTTATTTAATAATATCTAATAATTCTCATTAGCAGAAAAGTGTAATATTTTAAGGGTGAAGCTGATTTATTTTCTATTCATTTTGTTTACTACAACTTTATTTTACTACTTATTTTAGCAAACAGAGACACTGTAATTTTGATATTTGAGCAATAAATAATAAATACTAAATAAATACAATTAATAAAAAAAAGTAACTAGGTTGGAGGTTCAGCCTTAATTGTGTTTATTTCCCCAAAAATGGGAGAATTTATTTAATCATGTCTGATAGCGCTCATAACAGAAAAGGCTACCAATGCTTTAAAGGCGAAGCTGATTTATTTTCTATTTATTTAATTTATTACTATTTTATTTTATTATTTATTTTAGGACATGTACAAACTGAGACACTGTAGTTTTTAGATTTGAGCAATAAATATGAAACAATAAATAAATACAATAATGAGTAACAAGGTTGCAGATTCATCCTTAAATGGTGCTTTTATATACTGATTATTTTAGTTTAATCATATCTAATTCACTAATTGTTTAAAGGTGAGGTGTGTGACGTCCGCACCACTAGCGTCATCAAACAGAATTGCGATCCGTATGTTTGAGTGACTCAACGGGGCTGGACGTCATTTGGTGATGCTAGTGGCGCAGAAATCACACACTTCAACTTCATTTAAAATTAACATGTATGATATTTATGGAAAGTGCCAATGGCAAAACAGCAAAAAAAAAAAAAATATATATATATATATATATATATATATATCAGAAGGCCATTTGAGTGCAAACACTTGGCCGCCTTATAAATTAAAGCAGAGTCTTTTCTTTTTCCCGTTTGTGTGAAGGCTATTTATAAAATGGTGGGCACGGTGATAATGATGAAGATGAACGAGGACGGCCTGACACCAGAGCAGAGAGTGGATCGGATCTTCAGCAAGATGGATAAAAACAACGACGACCAGATCACACTAGACGAGTTCAAAGAGGCCGCCAAGAGCGACCCGTCCATCGTACTGCTCTTGCAGTGCGACATGCAGAAGTGAGGCTGCGCATGCGAGCATGCTCCGGACTGAACGAGTTATCCGTTTCCACTCTCATTTCCACAAGAGTAACATGTTTGGACTACTTTTAAATGAACTTTCTTCTTGTGATCGAAACAACTAGTATGCATGAGAATGTTAACTGCTAAAGAGTTTAGAGTATATCCGTTTAATTTCCAACATGCAACAATGTGAGACGTGTAAATCAAACGAGTCCAGTTGTTTTCACGCATCCGCATCGTCAGTGAAGTGCTCCGCCGTATTTCATTTCTAGCTGCAATACTTCCGAACACACGCACTACGTTTACTGCTCTACTTCACGCGGTCGTTTGGGAACCGAAACGCGTCACGCTAAATGTTACGAAGAAATCAGTCTGTCGAAACTTCAATACTCGAAATACTCGAGGAGGGCCGAGAGGCTTATGCAGCCCTCCTTCCAAACGTGCTTGTACTTGAGAATATAAATGTAAGTTATTTGCATGCATGTCCTAAGTGTAAAAACCTACTCTCTCTCTTCATTTCGGCAACCTTGACGAATAATACAAGGGAGGCCTTATATAAATGATAGTATCAATAACAATACTAATGTGTGAGATTTACATTTGTTGCTCATCTATCCATTAGATGTCCTCCCTCGGGTGCATGTTTCCTCTTAAAGACGTACGATGTGTGTGGTAAACGCTTTCTGTAAGGCACACGTTCCAGCCGTTCCAGTCATTATTTGCATCTGCCATTGTTTTCGCCATATTTTGCACTGACTCGAGGACCTGATAACCTGTATAACCAGTCTAACTCCAACGCTTCTTGCTCTTAACGTTAAACGACCACCGCCGACATCGTTCTTGTTGGGTTACACTCTCTCCTTTTGTTTACCTCGCGCGGTATCATCGTCACGTGCATGAATGGTTGCCTGTGAATTCGTTTTAGTAATAATACAGAAAGGGCAATATAACATTTTAAGCGACTTTTCCCTGGAGGGCATTTAGCAACGGATCCGCTTCCCCTGGTATCACGACAAGACCTTATCCTAAGTGGGTTCGGTACACGTTTACTCTTAGCGTGCTGCATTTTTATTCAACCGTTTTTTGTAAAACAGTATTTCTACTCCAGTACCCATGGTTTTTAGCTGCACCCCTCAGAAGCAACTTTTCAATTACTTCCAATACCCTTCTTATTTTATTCTCAACATTTTGTATCCTCCGTATGTTACGTTCTCCTGAGACTTTACAAATACGCCATCGCAGATCTCGCATCCTGTGAGTCCCTTTGGAGGAAAAAAGGCACAACTTTGTAAAATGCAACTGCCCAATGAATAGTGTATATGTTTGCCCTGTAAATATTTGTACCTAATGCGGTAAAGCCAAAATGAAGCAGTCATTTAATTGTGTACTATGAGGTTTGTGTTTTATTTGTGGCATGTCTTCAACTCGGTATGTAACAGTTGCACTGACGACATTGTGATTAAAATCAATAAACTATCTATGGGTTGTTTTCAGAACGCAGGTGCTTGGTCATGTGTGAGCACAAATCAGATGGTTAACGATATCTAGGAACAACATTGTGGTTTATTACAAAGGATGCTGGTTTAAACTGACAAATACTAACTGTCATGAGCAGGTGCTAACATTTTGTAACTGTAAGGAACATTTTACCCCAAAATGAAAAGTCGCTCACCCTCAGGACATATAAGATGCAATGTGTTTGGAGAAATGTAGCGTTACATCCTTTGCAGTGAATGGGTGCCGTCAGAATGAGAGTCCAAACAGCTGACAAAAACATCACAATACTTCAAAAGTAATCCACACCACTCCAGTCCATCAGTTAACATCTTAAGAACTGAAAAGCTGCGTGTTTATAAGAAACAAATCCATCAAGGCGTTTTTTGTCATAATCCATAATAACGTTTCATCCAGTGAAAAAGTCCATCTCATTGTGGTCTTCTCGCATCAAAATCCTCCCACATATTTGTTTAGAACAGTTTTGGCTTATTAACAGTGCTTGATTTGTGCATATTTCTCTCCTGACTGGACTTTTTACACTAAAACAGGTTGAAACATCCGAATTTGTTTCTTACAAACACATAGCTTTTGGTTTCTCAAGATGTTAACTGATGGACTGGAGTGGTGTGGATTACTTGTGGATTATTGTGATGTTTTTATCCGCTGTTTGGACTCTCATTCTGACGGCACCCATTCACTCTAAAGGATCCATTGGTGAGCAAGTGATGCAATGCTACATTTCTCCAAATCTGTTCTGATGAATAAACAAACTCTTATACATCTTGGATGACCTGAAGACTACATTTCCAGCATTTCATTTCTGGGTGAAGTATTCCTTGAGCCTCCTTTTTTTTTCCTTAAATGTCCAGATGAACTGGATGACATTATGAAATAGTGTGGACTTCACTTTACAATCACACAAATTAGGTGAAAGCTTTGCGCTTTTAAAACATCCTTTGCAGAGGAATCCTTGTTTAAATATAAATAAAAGCGAACGCATAACAAAACTGTGCAGGCATATAACATTACACACTTTCAGTTCAGTCTCTTTAGGCAATGTCCGTACCTAACGCACATCTCACTCCTCCTCTGCTTCTCTCTCTGGATCCTGAAGCGGGTGGATCTTAATATGGGAACTTTTAGGCAGATGGCTGAAAGAAAATGCAAAGAAACATTAATGTTTATGTGCAAAAACATTATAAGAGATGGTGCTTGGGATCTCTAACAAAAGAGACTCTGAGCAAAAATCGACATTTCAAAGAAAATGTTCTCATTGTGGGACTAATACGCAGTGGTTTACAATTATGCATTTGATTAACTAATGTCTGCAAACTAATTAACTAAGCACTATTTCAGCAAGTCATTAAGAAACCTCCTTTAGGGTTTGTGGTCTACAAACAGTTTGCACTTCCTGCCTGAATAAACGTGATTATGAGGACAGGAGAAGCTGATCACGAAATAACGCTGTTACTTTGAGAAACATCTGGCATCTCACACAACCTTTCAAGAGTTTGGTCATATTTCAGCACAAAATTAAGTACACATCATGATAACTTTTGTTTAACTGAATTAATGCAGATTTGCATTTAAAAAGAAAGGAAATCAACAGTATGTATAACAGTATGTATCCAGAAAATCTGAGGAAAAAAATATATTTAATTATCACTAGTAAAAAAGTGATAGATTTAAAATGCATTAATTTTATACTAAGTGTAGTTCAAGTCTATTAACATATTTACTGACATATCGCTTGAGACATCCTGATATAAAAATTATTTTAAAAAGTTGTAATTACACTTTATTTGGAGTACAAGGCACATTTCTTAGTATTAAGCCTAAAATATGTTTTAATGTGACTTTGATGAGGATTGTGTGATCCTTAAATGATAAATATTTAAAGTGTACCTAAAGTATACTTGCAATAGTTCCACTTTAGCACAATCAAATATATTTCAGTATCTCTTTAGTTGGACTTCAGCACTACTTTCGCACAATTAAAGTGCATTAAGTACAAAATTAGTTGTTATAATTTAGCAGACTTTAAATTGACCAGTTTAGTATACTAAAATTACAATTGCAGGGTATTTTTATAAGTAATTATTAAGTAATACGTAAATGTAATTAGCATGAAGTACATTTATGTAAAATACATTTTAGTATGTTTATTTTTCACTATGATTTACACTTATATTTTTTTATGAAATAGCAGAAAACACTTGATGATGTTTTTAAATAGAGATGACTTTAAATAACAAAAAATGTTCACTAATAAAAAAAGTATATATTTATATATTTATAAGTATATATCACTAATAATAAAAGTTTTATTTGCTTTGGTGTGAAATATTCCATACTAGAAGAACCTATGCCAGAATTTAAATACAGTTATTTCATTCTAAGTATAATTTCAAATCCACTGACATATTTATTGACGTATCACTTAAGACTTACTGATATGAAATTATAATTAAACTTTATTTGAAGTATCTGTTTTAATATCATTATTAATTATTGTATGATGTCTGTATAATATCATTATTTATATTCAAGATATTTAAGGTGTACCTGAAATATACGTGCAATAGTTCCACTATCAAATATACTATCAAGGATATCTTTAGTTGGACCTCAGCACTACTTCTGCACAATTAAAGTGCATTAAACACAAAATTAGCTGTTCCCATTCAACAGACTTTAGGTATACCAGTTTAGAAGAGCAAAAGTAAAATTGCAGGGTATGTAAATGCATTTGTATACTTAGCATAAAATAAATGTATTACCTGATGGATTGAGGGGTGATGAAGATGAACTGTCGCAGATGTTGACGTTCTGAAAGTGCCACTAGCATGTTCATTGAAATGCTGCGATTGTGCATGTCCTTAAAAAATACAAAGGAGATTATTAAACGTATGAAATACTTATGTCTGACACATCACATGTCCTCAGTAAAGTGATTACATAGGCAAGAGCACGTACCATGTAGACATCAAACTCGTCCAGGCACCTGAAGGGCGACTCAGTAATTTGCCAGAGTGCCAGAATGAAGCAGACAGTGGAGAAGGAGCGTTCACCTCCAGATAGTGAACGCATGTCATTGACATTGTTTTTTTCCTGACCGGGGGGCTTCACCTGAGCAAAAACATAGTTTATAAAGTAAGATACATCACAAAAGAACCAAGGATGTTGTGTACCTACTTTAACACTAGCTATACATTAGAATCATGAAAAAAATGGTCATGGTTTACAGAAAAAAATGAGAAATAATCAGAAATGTTTATTGAGCATGTGACACTGAAGGCTGGAGTAATGAGGCTGAAAATTCAGCTTTGAAATAAAATACATTCTAAAGCTAGAAAACAGTTATTTTAAATTTTACACAATATGTCACAATATTACTAAGTTAAATAAATGCAGCCTTGAGTAGACGGAGCCTTGACTCATCTGATTCAGTGAAAGATCTGAGCAATTCAAGCAATATGGCAAAGTGTAACTTACTGAAATGGACAGGGTTTCATTGATATGATCAAACATCATAGAGCCACAGCAGTTCAGCTGCATCATGGAGCTGTTGAAGTACAGCTTGCACCTCACAGAAAGTGACCTGAAAACACAATTCAAAACATACAGTTTAAACCCTAAACTTAGAGGACAGAAGTGGCAATTTTTTAAGGAGAGACATAGGCTCCAACTGTGACTTAATAGGGTTACACTAAGTAAATTACCGTCGCAATTTTTGGTATCGGTCCTGGCGGTCAATCATGATGTTGTCGAGACGATCAATAAACTTCCTGAGATCCCTCAGCTGGTTGGATTTGTTCTTGTAATTACTGTTGGCCTCTGCATACTCTCTGGAAAAATACATTCTTCAGTAGTTCATTTTCAGTTCTAAGACAAAAATATGCTTCTTAATTCTCCAAGAATGCTACTTCCAATGTACAAAGTAATAACATAAAAAAAGAGCTAGGAGTTCTCTGAAAACAAAATAAAATATAATTAAAAAGTAACGAAAAAATAAAAATGAGCTATTAGTCAAAACTATTTCCTTAAAAATAAAATCAAAAAATCAAAAAATTAAATAAAAATAAAAGTATATATAAAATAACTGACAATAAAATAAAATAAAATAAAAAATTAAATTAAATTAAATCTGAGCTATGAGTCAAAATTATTCCCTGTGGAAATGCACTTTACAAATTTGCGTCAGTGGAGCATTATTCCTACCAAATCCGGAAAAAAAAAAAAATGTAACCACTCCTGTGCATACCGAATAACTTGTTCCTTGTCACCATGGCTGCTCTCTTCTAAATTGATTTTTTGTCGGAGGCGTGTGATTTCGGTGTCAATACTTCTCGGACTCTGATTTACCTGCTGTCGCACAGGACAGATCTCTTTGGCTTTGGCTTCATAGTCCTACAAGAGCCATTTACAAACAATGAATATTTCACCATACTGTGTCTGAATAAAAAACAACATGCACATTTTCTTAGAGCAGGGAATTTTAGATATTTTATCACTTGATACAAAAAGCATGATGTAGTGATTACCTGCATTTCTTCCTGTCTACATGACAGCTCATCTTTCATGGCTTGAATATTAGCCTGGTGATCCTCGAGTTTCTTCTCCAAGATCTTCAAGGTTTGATCAAGTTTATTGCACTCAGCCTCTGCCTTATCTTGCTCCTCCTATTCAAGACAAATCCAAATTGCAATTGTTGCATTTGTATACTGATCGGTCATCGCATCAGTCGCTGACTCTCACCCACCTTCAGCTGTTCTGTCTCATCTAAAAGCTGCTCCATTTTGTTTTTCACATCTTTATATTTCTGATTTATATTCATAAGCACTTTCTCATGTTTCTTTAACTCATCTTGAGCCTCTTTCACATTTCTCCTCTCCGATTCGATCTTCTGCTCATTCTCTTGTGCATCTTCTTCCTGTACATTTGACAAATCGCCTATTATTCTGTGTTACAAAACAATAAAGTCAATGTTTTTGCCTGGTAACATTGATAGAAACCTCACCAGGGAGCTGATGTCTTCAGCCTGCGCCTCTTCAATGTTCTCAAGTTCTGTTATGGAAGCTTTAACCTTATTTATACTTTCCTAAAAAAGAAGAATTAAAGCCAGCATCAACTATGCTGATATGTTTGGACAAAAAAATCAACTCGCATGAAAAGGAGTGGACGTGGATGGCATAACGGTGTAGCCTGTGCAGTTCAATACCTGATTCTTTTTGCAGGCCATGATGACACTACGCAGCTTCTCCTCCATGAACTGAATGTCCTCCTTCACGGAGCTCAAGTGAAGCTGGAACCGTGAAAGCTGAGCCTGGATGTTCTCCAGCTCTGACTCAACTTGTCTGTAAATCAGAAAGACAAACACATATTCAAGCATGATTTGCCTCTGACCTGCCTATCTGCCTTAAAGATTGGGTTAGTCATGAAAAAAGTAGGTTCAAAAGGTCTGCATTAACTATTAACACTGTGGTATGCTTAACAAAATGCTTAACTTGCCTGAGTTACAATCAGAGACAAATTATTTGATAATAGAGTATTATACAGTATTAGTAAGGATTACACTTGCCGTATTTCTGCTTCTGGGTCTCCACCAAGATATTGGACCAGTACTTCATGTTCAGGTGTGTAATAGCGATTGGTGTAGATCTGATCACCATCTGCGGTGAAGGCCTCACGGCAATTCCTCGGGGGTCTCGAACCCTGCATGACTTTCCTTGCACGAGCTTTCTCCTGTTTTAAAACAAAAACAGTGCAAAAGTACATAGTTTATATAGATATAATATATATATACTACCAGTCAAATGTTTTTGAACAGTAAGATTTGTAATGTTTTTTCAAGAAGTCTCTTCTGCTCACCAAGCCTATATTTATTGGATGCAAAGTACAGCAAAAAAACAGTAAAATTATAAAATATTTTTACTATTTAAAAGAACTGTTTTCTATTTGAATATGTTTTAAAATGTAATTTATTCCTGTGATCAAATCTACATTTTCAGCATCATTACTCCAGTCTTCAGTTTTCACATGATCCTTCAGAATTATTTCTAATATGCTGATTTGCTGTTCAAGAAACATTTATTATTATTATTATTATCAATATTTAAAACAGTTGAGTAATTTTTCGAGGATTCTTTGATGAATAGAAAGATTCAAAGATCAGAATTCATCTGAAATAAAAAGCTTTGTACCATTATACACTATACCAGTCAAAAACTTGGAAAGAAATTATAGAAATTAATATTTTTATTTAGCAAGGATGCTTTAAATTGATCAAAAGTGATGATAAAGATATTTATAATGTTAGATTTCTGTTTCAGATAAATGCTGTTCTTCTGAACTTTCTATTTATCAAAGAAACCTGAAAATATTCTACTCAGCTGTTTTTAACATAATAATACTAGATATTTTTTGAGAAGCAAATCAGAATATTAGCATGATTTCTGAAGAATCATGTGACTGGAGTAATGATACAAAAAATTCAGCTATAAAATCACAGGAATAAATGATATTTTAAAATATATTCCAAAAGAAAACTGTTTCAAAATACTTTAGATCAAATAAATGCAGGCTTGCTGAGCATAATATATAAAATATGTATATAATTTTTATACATCAAATTTCTTTAAGAATTCATTTTTTAAATATTTTTTTTACTTATTCACACACAAGACTACATTTATTAAATGTAAAAGTCTTTATGTAGACTTTTGATTCCCACTGGGTATTTATAATATATTCTAAAATTGCAATGAAAAAAATGCATGCTTTTGTTTATAACAACTTACTTTAATAATCAGAATGCTCTCAATGCCTCTCATGTCAATGAGGCAGTTTGTTATCACCGGGTTCTCGATACTGAGGCAGTCCAGCACAGATGGAAACTCAGGATGATGGACTCCCCTGACAAGTACACATAGAAATGTCATACTTACAGTAGCTACATAAGACCTCTGATTCCATTTCTGGACACAAATATTGCCTACCGGCCTTGCAGGTTATAAACACTGTCCGTGAATGGACACACGATTATCTGAGGCCTGCTGCCTTTGGAGAAGTATGACGACATCAGTCCTTGCAGGACTTTTTCGTCCCTGTAATTGTCACAGCAAAAGGTTTTCATGAATCCTTTTAAGCAACTCTCCACAGCCACGGCTAAACTGGGATCCTTCAGGCTGATGCATGCACCTGGTGATGAATAAAAAAACCTGGTGTTGTTTTGGGTTTGTAAAGATTGAGAGGTTTTTTTTTTTTTGGAAGATACAAAATGCTTCTCACCTATTGGTCCCACAGGTTTCTTGATAAAACGTCCCTGAGCGAAGGCTTTGTTGATGGACTCCAACAATTCTGGCATGTGATCGCCAAACCGTCTCAGTCTGTTAGATCTGCTGGCCATTAGCTGCTTTTTTCTTTTCAGTTTAGACTCCAGAGAGACCTGAATGTTCTTTTCCTCTATGCTAAAAAATAAAGAATAATGTAATTTCTCAAAACAAAAGTTCTATCTTTAAAGGGATCATATCAGACATTTGTGCACAAAAATCTTTATTTAATTAAATTTACTTTTACTGAAAGTACAGATCAATTGGTTTTGCAACTGTTTTCTTAATACAAAATATTCTTTTAAAGGGGTCATCGGATGCCCATTTTCCACAAGTTGATATGATTCTTTAGGGTCTTAATGAAAAGTCTATAATATACTTTGGTTAAAAATTC
>JAHKKF010519355.1:0-10470 GCA_019740295.1 Labeo calbasu | reverse complement strand
ATTTTTCAAGAGCGTAAATGATTGTATGTTTTTTCACATATACACACGACATTCATATCATATGACAGAACTCTTCATTTCGGACAACTCTGCCTCTAGAACCACCGCTGTCAATCAAATCATTTGTTAATTGATTGAGAAGATGTAAAAAACTCTACTTTTGCAAACTAGTCCTGAGTTTTTTGCTCAATCTGGGACTCTCTAGGACAATAATTATCAAATAAACATTCAAATTCACCATTTGGGACGCTATAATGGGGTTGTTTAGAAAAGAGGCCTATCCAAATGTATCCAAAATCCCATAAAGCCAAAAGGAAAACTCAAAACTTCAAAAAAATTGGTGAGCACATGCGACAGGTGATTCTAAACAAGCATGCAAAGTTTTAAGGAGATCAGACCACAGCTGGTGCTATAACAGCCATAAACATTACAAAACATAATATTTTTAATGGTAAATTACCTGGATTTGCCAAAATGTTTTTAAATCATTGATTTAGGTGGTTACAGGCTTGCTAAATTTCTCTTTTTTCATATGTGCTTAAATGCCTTAAAGCGCTGGAACCCCGGTAACCGCTGCTTGGAGCTATATTTAACAATATGTTCTTCAGCCAGAGTTACTGTCTGGCTTCAGAATGTGTTTTTGGCCTATAGCATCATAATGGGATGTGAATACCTCTAGAGTTGCTCCCTTATATGCCTCCTTCAGCTTGGCAAATGTTTGTCCTGTGGCAACCTCCAGCGCAGCCTTGTATAGTTTGGGTGTCTCCGGCCGCTGAGGGATGACCTCACCCGTCTCTTTAGCCTGGCCCTTCTCATCTGCAGGCTTCTTATCTTTGGTCAACATTTTCCTATGGAAAAAGACAAACTCATTAGGATGACAGGAAGTTGAGTTGTAAGCTTCGCTTAGACTGTAACAGGAAGCGGACCTCCGTAAGGTTTGAGATGACATCAAAAGACACAATCTCAAGCACTTACATAACATTCACCACACACACAAACACACAGTTTACTGGTCTCACGGGTGAATGGATCATACGACTGATGTCTGACTGCAATTACCTTCTTCAGCATCTTAATTACTAACAAAATCAAATACAAATCTCCTTCCATTAAAGAGAAAGAAAGGGAAAAGAAGGGTGTAGAGAGAAAATACAGAGAAAGCAATATTTAGCCAACATGGCTAATCTATAGAGATCTGTGAGTGTGATACAGAGCTGTAAATGGCTCAGACCACTGCGCTGGATGAAGTGAATGTGTCTGTGTGTGTATGTAAAGATTTCTGGGGCTCTTGGTTGTGAATCGAGCTCCGATCCCTCTCACTTGGCCTTCTTGCGCAGTAGCTTCTGAGACTCGGGGTAGTGCACTAAAATCTCTGCCAGGTCCTTCTTATCCAGGATGAAGAGGTTAGCAAAACCATGGGCCTTTACGTTAGCTGTTCGTCGGTTCCCGCCACCACCCGCCAGCAAACTGATGGAGTGAACACACACAAAAACAGCCAGAGTTTGGCTTTTAACACATAAAGCATGATTTACCAAAGTTGCAAATTTCTCATAAAACAATTGTGAATAAAGCACCATTTCCATCCATTGTGTTCAAAAGAACAAAATCAGCACTTCCTGGGAAACTGGTGCAATGCATCAATAATAGAAATGATACCTGATGCAACTGGGGAAGCCTGTGGCTCTAATTTCCTACATAATAAATGAATCTGCCAAAAGAAATGCACTAACAAACACTGTCAAGTTATCTGTTGTCATCATTATTAAGCATTCGGATGCCTGATGTTTGGGAACACAATTGTGTGAGACGGTTATGAGAGGTGATTATACCAAATTTTGATGACAGACTTTGGCTCAGGCATTTTAAAATGATTGAAATAACATTTGAGATTGTGTGCAATGATATAAGTGTTCTGGTTAGTTTGGTTGTCCAATCACATGATCTGTTGACCCTAGTAAAACTAATAGATTTAAAATGCATTTATATTATACTAAGTATAGTTCAAGTCTATTAACATATTTACTGACATATCGCTTGAGACTTTACTGACATAAAAATAGTAATAAACTTTATCTGGAGTACTACTTGTGCAATGCACTTCTTAATTTTAAGCCTAAAATATGTTTTAATGTCACTATTAATGAAGATTGTATGATCTTTGAATAATATCGGTCTATAAATGTCACATAAATTGTTTGATATACACTGAGGAATTTATTTGATAAATGTTATTCCATCATTTTTATTGGATAAAAAATTGTCCACACAGAGCACAGCACAACGGAAAACAAGACTTATTTAAAGTGGCATAATATATATGAGTGACCGGACAAAACGTATTTCTGCTCAAAAACAAGACAAAAATAAGAAATTTTAATTTGCACAAAGAACATATATATTTTAAATATTTTATAATATTTTTATATTTCATTACATTTGGAGTGCTACTTGTGCAATGCACACTATTTAATTTTAGGCCTAAAATATTTTTTAATGTCACTATTGATGAGGACTGTATGATCTTTGAATAATATCGGCCTATAAATGCAAAATATTTAAAGTGTACCTAAAGTACACTTGCAATAGTTCCACTTTAGCACAATCAAATATACTTAAGTATATCTTTAGTTGAACTTGCACTACTTCCGCACAATTAAAGTGCATTAAGTACAAAATTAGTTGTTCCAATTTAGCACACTTTAAATATACCAGTTTATTATACTAAAAGTACAATTGCAGGGTATTTTTATTAAGTGCATAATATGTAAATGTATTTGTAGCATACTTAGCATGAAATAAGTGACTTTTAAATACTTTTTAGTATATTTATTTTTACTAGGGGAGACATGAAGTCACATGAGTTTTTTGATATACATTAAGGGAATTTATTTGCTAAATGTTATTCCATCATTTTAATTGAGCATGTACGTTTTATGCACATTTTAAGATTTTATGTGCATCTTGGGATTTCCAAAATTCACATAAAAACACAAGGATGGAAACAAAATGGTCTTAACTTTGAGCATTCTGTTCAAAAGTCAAAAACCAAATTTTTCTACAAGAAAACTGCATTTGATTATGATTCATTCATTACCGTTAAAGTAAAATTTAAATTATGTCATAATATACATTCAGTGATGGGAATAACGGTGTTATAAATAAATGGTGTTACTAACGGTATTATTTTTTTCAGTAACGAGTAATCAAACAAATGCCTGTTTCCCCCGTTACAAAGACGTTACCGTTACTGACAATAAAATGCGGCGTTACTATAATTTATTATCATTTTATTTTTCAGTTCATTTGAATGGATGCACAGCATTGATGAACCGTAAACTCTGGTGTGAAGGCACACGACTAACCGTTGCTTTGTCTCACACACATCCAAAGAAAGATACAGAGCGAAAGAGTCTACCATGCAGAATTGACGCGCAACATGTAACAATATTCTTTGCTGTATTTTCGTGTCAAAATAACGGAGTTCCTTTGGAATTCTTCAGCTTTTAAGAACTGCCGGTTTCTCAGGTGGCAGGCGGAACGGCAATCTCATTGGCTGATGCTCACCTATAATCGCCCCGTTTTCATTTCAGCAAATCAGTTCGATCGAACGCAGACAGTGTAATTAATATTCATGAACCCAGCAGCTCATTAATCCTTAGTGCATTTTATATTGTTATTAGTAGCAGAATTCGTAGTAGGTTTGTTATCTTATCAGTATTAGTTTTAGTTTTTCCCTCCCTTTTTTGTAGAAACACTAAAAGACAAAGAATATCTTAACCACCACCACCAGTCCTAAGTTCAGTCAATATGACAAATATGCATTTATCAATGGTTATTCTAAAGTTTTAATTGCTAAAATGTAATGCTACATTATCATAATGTCATATTATAATGCTTGACTGACTAATGATACGTGTACGTTCAGATATTTAAAAAACTGTGCCATTAAGCTTTATTTATCTGGTGAGTAAACTAAAAATGTTATTAATTTCATTTAAATTTCATTCATTTAACATATTTAATATTGGGGGCATCCAAGTTATTTGATATATTTGAACATTTTTTAAAAAAGTAACACAATAGTTACTTTCCCTGGTAATTAGTTACTTTTATAATGATGTAACTCAGTTACTAATCTCAGTTTCTATTTGTGAGAAGTAACTAGTAACTATAACTAATTACTTTTTTAAAGTAACATGGCCAACACTGTGTACATGTACCTGTATGACTTTCTTTCTTCATCAGAACAAATATCTTAATAGTCACTGAAATTGTTTAGTTACCAACATTCTCCAAACAAACAAACAAACAAACAAAATTATGTCCCACAGAGGAAAGGAAGTTATACAGGTTTATACAATTATACAGGAACAACATAAGGGTGAGTAAATGTTTACAAAAATACATTTTAGGCACACCATCCCTTTAACATGAATGAGTGCATTGCACTCAACAGTACTCATGTTGCATACTACAAAAATATGTTAAAGTAGTACTATGTTAAAGTATTAGGTCACATACGATTTTATTTAGCAGTCATAATATAACATAAGCTGACCTCATCAGTATGGTTTGAAAGTCGCTTCTTCAGTAAGTATCACTCACCTAATTTCCCCAAACACAGAGCCAGCTCTCAAAGTCACAAACACCGTCGTGCCATCAGGCCCTCCAACCACCTGCACCTCTCCAGCTTTGATGATGTACATCTCTCGGCCGATCTCACCCTGACCGTCAGAGGCGAGCGGGACAAGAGTCAGTTCAAAACGCTAACAGATAAAAGGCTCTTTCATGGTGGCTGTTTGATGTGACCTTTACTGAGACAGCCTTCAAACATACTGGACTGAGATTAGATACTGTAGGTTTAAAATATTTTTGCAAGCCAGTAGAAAAGCACGTACAGTAAATCACAAAAATAGTAAATGACATTGCTCACTTTTTTACAAACAAAGTCTCCTGGAAGATACACTACAGATTTCAGCCTCTTGAGCATGTCAAATATCATCTGTCTGTCACATCCCTGGAACAAGCAGGAGACAAAGACAACAGAGGAAACGGGTTTTTAAAAAAGAAACTACATGAGTTAATCCGTTGGGAACTAATTGGATGGTGAAAAGTGATCTCTCTCTACATGACCTTGTCGTCCTCTGTGTATATGTTCGTGAAATAAAGAAAAGAGTGACAGTAATATATTCACTTACCTGAAAGAGTGCCACCTTACTGACAATGCTGTAGTTGACATCTGCAGCAATGTCTAAACGCATCTTATCTGGCAGCTGGATAAGTAACTCTTGTTCATCTGAAGACAAGCGGATCATGAAACAGTCAAAACACACTTATCTTATGAAAACATCTAGTGCAATGGAATTCTGCTTACCCAGCATGCCTTGCGACTTCCAGGTGTAGTCGTACCAGATCTTGACGCGGTTCTGGACCTCACGGGGGATCCTGTAGGAGCTCATGTATTTGACGGTGCTGTCCACACAGTGTCTGTAATAGGCCTCACCTGCAGTGGCGGCTCCAACTACGTCTCTCATCTATGCGTATACACACACACAGCACAGCACAAAGGTAAACAAGACTTTACAACGCATGGATTTTTATGATTTTATCATCTTTAAAGTGGCATAATATAAATAAGTGGCCAAAGTGTATTTCTGCTTAAAACAAAATAAAAATAAGAAATTATAAACATATTTTTAAAATATTTTATTATATTTTTATATCTCATTACATTGTATTTTTACAAGTCTAATTAACCAAATTCTGGAGATTTTTTATTTATTTATTTATTTTTATTAGAAATAGAAAATCTTATTAGTGATTAGTAATTTTTATCTCATTAGTGATTAGTGCTTCTTATGAGATGTCATTTTACTCTTTTTGTTAACCTTTTAAATTATTTTATTTTAATATTTTCAGTTATTTTTATTTTAGAAGCAGTTTTTGTCATTTTTTGACACAAAATAAGAAATTATAATTTGCACAAAGATTTGTTTTCATGTCGAACATATATTTTTAAAATATTTTATTATATTTTTATATTTCATTACATTGTATTTCTACAAGTCTAATTAACCAAAATCTGGAGATTTTTTTTTTTTTTTTTTTATTAGAAATAGAAATCTTTTTTTAGTCTGTTTTTGACATTATTATTATATGGTACAACAGGACTAAAGGCACACTTTAAGAAAAAATGTGCTTTTCGCTGCAACCAAAATGTATGATTGCAGAAAAAAATATACATGTTTGTATTGAACATTTATGGAGCAACATATTTTGTGTGAAAATAAATCATACAAGTCATTTAGTTTGGTTAAAAATCTTATAAATGCGGGCAAAAGTCACACAGTATTGATACAAATACTTAAAATAAAATAATGTTTTTTTTTTTTTAATAATGTCCAAGTTAATATTTGTTCAAATCAATTACTTCAGCAAAGGGTTGTACTATTTTCTGCTTATTTTGATAAATAAAATAATTAGTTTTTTGTTCAATAATTCTACTGTCATTAAATTATGTTAATATAAAAAATATGTTTTAAAATACAGAAACAAAATCATTTTAAAATGTAAAGATTCTGACAGCACTGAAGGAGATCACACAATAATTTAATACAGATGTACAGTAGTAATCACAAATGATATTTTATTAAATGATATGATTAATATCATGTTTTAAATATGATGGTTTCATTCTAAACATGGTGATTATTTCTAAGATGGACACCCAACATAATATATGATATTAACCATCTGAATCTAACCATTTCATGTAAACAAATGGAAAATTCGGTCATCTATTAATTATCATGTTAATTATTGCACTTTTTAGCCCCAACAGCAGGGGCGCTTTTTACTCCAAATACTATACTTTTACATATTCTTTCACTATTTAAAAACTTTTGCTTTAATTATCTTAAATAATACTGAAAATCATTAAGGAGACCTTTGTCTCAAAATATATTCAATAATTTTAGCGATTCTCGTTTGCTACTTAAATCTACAACAATTTTAAAAACATCAAATATTGATCAAGCAAGCACAGAATCGACTTTGCTCTGCTGCCCACGATCGCATCAAGGATCAGCCAAATTTTTACGTGCATCTTGAAAAGGAGCTGTATTGGAAAGTGCTGCAGCATGTTTTTCTGCCATCTAGTGGTTTAGAGAAAAATAAAATCAAAGGCATCTTTTACCCCAGGGTGCCTTTAGCCCCGTTGTACCCTATATATATATATATATATATATATATATATATATATATTTTTTTTTAAATATGTCTAGATGGTTTTTATTATTGTACTTCATTGTTAGTTTTGGTTATTTTAGTACATCAAGTTAAACTGAATGTGAATGTTTTTTAAATATATTAATTTAAAGTTGATTTTATTTCAAGGAACAAAAGTTTTTAAGCTTTTAGTTTTAGTTACATATAATAACTGATTAGAAAATATTATAATTGTAAAAAAAAAAAAACCTGCACTAGTTAAGCAAGTACAATAAAAAATACAGGTTCATTATTTTCACACAGTTCCACCAAATCTCATTCATGTACTACAAAAAAGATACATTTTTAAATTATTTCTAATTAAAAAATGTATCATTTTTTCATATTACAGTAATGAGATGTTATTTGGAAAAGTTATAATGAAAACAATAATACTTTGTGGTCCTAAAAAAAGTATTATTATACAATTTCTTAGTTCTTTCTTTTGATTTCGGGGTAAAATACAACCTTGACATGTTTTGACAATAAATGTGATTCACCCAGAATTTCTATCTGGTATTACTCCCACCTGACCAATCATGATAGAGAAAGCAAAGACTCCCACAAAGTAGTTGACCAATTGGAAGACGATTTCAAAGACAGTGGTAGGATCAGGCAAACCTCCGATGGTGATCAGAGTCTTCACAGCAAAGTAGTAGCAGCGAATATAACTGTGTGGCACAAACACAAACTCATATTACAGTAACTACACCGAGTACACTACACCACTGAGTAACAGACTGAGATTGATAATCTCACCTGTTTCCTTTGCCGTTATAGACCCATTTGGTCGAACCCAGTCCTTCATAGTCAGAACCCCAATAGAAAATACAGGCATTGCAATGCAGAGAGTACAGCAGGTATGCACTTGTCCGGATCACCCTGCAATCACATGCCAATGTGTTTCATTCTTAGATGAACTGTCCCTTTAAGAGGCACCCGCTTTGTGTTACAGTGACCTCTAGTGGTGGCATCTGGTCTTACCTGTAAATGTAGGCTTTGCTCATCACAGCTTCCAGACGATCATTAAACTCAAAGAATGCATTGTACTGCAAAAGGGGCACAGAGTAAGTGTGAGTATTAAGGATATATGTGTAAAAATGGGACGAGATTAGGGTCGGTGTGTTGTTTGTTTTTTTTTACCTTTAGAAGGCGAGGAAACCTCAAGAGCGATTTAACGCCTGTGAAGACGTACAGGACATCCAATGGAAAGAGACTGATCACATCCATCTGAAACATCCAGCACCGGTGGAAGTTTCACTAACTGACTGAAGTTATTTGATCAGTGTCAATAGATAGATTTAGTAGAAAATAAGTTTTACCTTGAATCGCTCTGTTTGCCTGTAGTTGTCTCTCATTTCTTTTTTGTCACACTGAGCCAGACAAAACATAAAATACATCAGTAGACATTAACAACATAAAACAAACAGTGGCCTCAAAACAAGCCTGTTTCCACCATTGAACAATAATATGATAATTATAAAAATAAAAATGTCATTCAGACAAATTTTTGGGTTTATGTCTCATGATTTGGACTTTGTTTCTCACAATTTTAAGAAAAAAGTCAGAATTGCGAGATATCAATTTGGAATTCTGACTTTTTTCACAATTCCAAGTTCATATATCGGAATTCAGATTTTTCCCTTAGAATTCTCCCTCAGAGAATCTCGTAATTCTGTCATTTTTCTCTGAATTTTGAGTATAGATCTCACAATTCCGTCACAAATTAAAAGTTTATATATTTTCTTTTTCAGAATTGCAATTTCCTATCTCACAGTTCTGAGTTTTTTCTAAGACTGATGAAATATAAACTCAGAATTGCGAGAAAAAAGGATAAAAAGTCACAATTACCTTTTTTATTTTTTTTATTCTGTGGTGGAAATGGGATTCCATAAGAACCCAAGCACAATTTCAAGCAAAACTTAAAAAAAGAGAATTTTGAAATGCCTGAAAGATTAATTAATGTTGTGTTTATTGCAGCAGGGTGCTTTTGCTCACCACAATGTCCCCTCCTTTCACAAACTGCAGTCTGGGCTGCATAACAAAGATGTCGAGAAGATAAATGCCGTCACAGAAGTAGTCCATCAGCAGCCACCAGTGAATGTTCTCAGGCGTCTGGTACGGAAAAGTGCAGCGCACAGGGATCAACCAAACATTCCAGTTCCATGCGACTGTCACAAAGAACAGCCACACCACGTAGATCAAGTCTGTGAAAGAAAGAGTCAGCAAGCCTATATTATTTAGCACACGTCTTCAGAATCACATACTGAAGTGGTCATATTATACAGTACATATTTTCATCTTTTTTTCTGTAATTTTAAGCTTACTTTACTAAAAAAAGAGCTGTTCTGAGAGTCACTTCACCAGCATTTCAACATTAAATTTAATAAAAGCCATTGTCAGACACACATAAACTCCAAGGACTTCATGACATCTCGTCAAAATAAAATTTTGGGTTAACTTGAAGAAATTATGACTGAAATACACTTCTGTTTTAACAGTAAACCTCTGTTGTGCAGCACTTCGCTTGCAAAAAATAAAATGAATTGTTACATTTTAATTTGATTACATTTTAAATAATGCTGTCAAATCGATTAATCACGATTAATCGTATCCAAAATAAAACTTTTTGTTTACATATTATATTTGTGTGTACTGTATATATTTATATGTAAATAAATAAATATACACATATACATTTAAGTATATATATATATATATACACACACACACACACACACACACACACACACACACATAAATATATACATGTATATTGTGTATACACAAATGTATATTATGTAAACAAACTTTTATTATGGATGTGATTATTCACAATTAATCAATTTGACAGCACAACTTTTAAAATATTACTTTGACTGATTGATTAAATTCATGTTTTATGCTTTAATCTGATTACCAGTATTTTTTTAAAATAAATTTGTATTAAATCATAAATCCAGAAAAAATTAAAACATTTAAAAAAATGCAGAAAAACGAACACACAAAAAATGGGTTTTTTGGTTTCTTGGTTTCAACGGACTGCCTTTTTGACTAGGAAAGATGTTTAAAATAAAACCATTTAAAAAAAATCACATCATTACCTCATTATATGACACTTTTAAAGGGGACAACTGATGCACAATTCACTTTAACATGGTGTTAGTTAAATGTGTCTTGGGGTGTGACGAGACACTTATCCCA
>JAHKKF010519353.1:0-17117 GCA_019740295.1 Labeo calbasu | reverse complement strand
AATACCATGTTTTCTTGTGCAGTCATGTATTTTTATGTACAATGTAATTATGCTTTTATTCATTTACCATAGTAATTCCATGTTCTTTTGTACATTTCCAATGTACACTGGATATTTACCACAGTAATACCATGCTTTCTTGTACGTGTACTATCATAGTTTTAGATGCTTAACACAGTAATATTGTGTTTTTGGATATGTTTACTGGAATTAAACACATGGTAATCATTCAGTTCCATGCTTCTACTAAAATACCATGGTATTACCGTCTAATGCCATCACTGTAATATGGTTTGTCTACAGTGCTTATCTGTAAAGGTTGTGTGTGTGTGATTTCTCTGTCGCTTGATTTAATGTGTGTGCGGATGTGATCATCATCTCTGACTCACTGTGCTTAATATAGGCCAAACCCCCGTTGAGTCATGTGGGGCTTGACAGTGGCTGGATATCGCTAACCCTCTCTCTCTCCGACTGCTTTTTTGACAGACCCGCTGTGATGACAGTTCTGGTGACGACCTTTTGTTTATATCCCAAGCCTCAAATTATATCTCAAAATTGCTTTATAAGACGCATTAAGTAGCAAAGGCACGTTAAAATTACAGGATGTGAGGGATGTGGTGTCTTATTATAGAATTAGATTATGTAACGCTCACGGTCCTGTCAATGCTAACTTGGTTTGCAAAGCGTTAAATTTAACTCTTTACGCCATTGTTGCTCGATAAGTCAAAAAAGGTAAAAACAACAACAAACAAAATGTTTGATAGATGTTTGATTAGAAAAGATGCAGAAATTACAGTGTCATATTTGTGGTTAGATGTGAACAAACACAAAGTATTTAATTGTATGCATTTTTCTGTATTTTATATTAGCCATAAATAGCTACTTTTTTGACTTGTTAGCAACCACAGTAGATGCTAGCATCTGCTTAACACATTAAAACCACAAATCTTTAGAAACTGCTTAATGTATTAAAACCATCAATAACATGCTAGCACCTGCAAATCAACATGTTAAAATAAGCCAGAAGATGCTAGCAACCGTTTAACATGTTAAAACAACTTAAAAAGCCTTTAGCAGCCGGTTTACAATGTACTAAAAACATCATGAACATGCTAGCAACTGCAAATTAGCATGTTAAAGTAAGCCAGAAGATGCTAGCAACAGCTTAACTACTTGGAAAACCTTTAGCAACCACTTTGCAACATGCTAAAATCATCAAGAACACGCTAGCACCTGCAAACTAACATGTTAACATAAGCCAGATGCTAGCACCTGTGTAACACGTTAAAACCACCTGGAAAACTTTTAGCAACCACTTAACAAAATGCTTTAAAGGCATTAAGAACATGCTAGCACCCGTTAATCAACATGTTAAAATAAACCAGAAGGTGCTAGCAACTGTTTAATACGTTAAACCAGCAAATCAACATGTTAAAATAAGCCATAAAATGCTAGCAACCATTTAACAGGTTAAAACCACTTGTAAAACCTTTAAAAAAACGCTTAACAATGCATTAAAACAATCAAGAACATGCTAGCACCTGCAAATTAGCATGTTAAAATGATCCAGAAGATGCTAGCAACCGTTTAACATGTTAAAACTACCTGGAAAACCTTTAGCGGCCACTTAATGCGCGAAAACCATCGAGGACATGCTAGCATCTACAAATCTACATGTTAAAATAAGCCAGAAGATGCTAGAAACCGCTTAACACGTTAAAACCACCTTGAAAACTTTTAGCTACCACTTAACAATGCGCTAAAACCATTAAGAACATGCTAGCATCTGCAAATTAGCATTTTAAAATACGCCAGAGGATGCTAGCAACCACTTAGCGTGTTAAAACCACCTGGAAAACATTTACCAACCACTTAATGACATGCTAAAACCATCAAGAACACGATAGCACCTGCAAACTAACTTGTTAAAATAAGCCAGTTGCTAGCAAGTGCTTAACACGTTAAAACCACCTGGAAAACTTTTGCCAACCACTTAGCAAAGCATTAAAACCATTAGGAACATGCTAGCACCTGCAAATTAGCATGTTAAAGTAAGCCAGAAGATGCTAACAACCACTTAACACATTAAAACCACCTGGAAAAGCTTTAGCAACCGGTTAACAATGCGCTGAAACCAGTAAAATCATGCTAGAACCTGCAAATCAACATTAAAATGAGCCATAAAACACTAGCAACCGCTTAACACGTTAAAACCAGCTGGACCGTTAACAACCACTTTACAATACGCTAAAACCACTTAAAATATGTTAATTTTATGGCAGTGAGTTTTGCAGTGTGTTAGCAAAGTGTTAAAATGTCGTTTTAGGTTTCTGTTTGCTTAACAGACTTATCTTTTATGACAACACAACACGGTTGACATGCCGTCGATGTCTTTAAGAACTCAAACCAACATTTTTCGATGCAAGTCATAGTTCAGGATGAGAGCAGTTTGAATCTTTACACACAGTCCCGGGCTCTCCAAAGCGCTATTATTTCCTGACGAATGACAGAGTGGGCCTAGCAGCTAGCGAAGAAAAGAAAGAATAGTCCTGCTTCTCAGAGCTATCAAAGACTCTTTATAGTCCATCAACATGATGACAAATCTAAGTAATACCGTCTGAGAGGGCCGCACAAAGACTCATTGTGGTCTTCGTGTTGGAACTGTAAACCGGCGAGTGTACGTGTGAACTCTTGCGCCCACATCAGAGAACATTCTCCTTCTGCTCGTTCTTGCAGAGTTCCTGTCAATGGGTGCATTTAATGTTTGAAGAAACAAGTATTTCGAAGAAATTGAAGGGCTTTTTGTTTGTAGGTCACCTGCGGTTAACCTTAAACTTTCTCAGCAGTATTAGCATATGTCTCTTTGTTGCAGATTGATAGTTGTTTCTCTTAGTTGACAACCTATAAACGATTGAATTTGTTTTTTTGATTGGCCCCAAACTGTTTATTAAAAGATCTAAGAGACTGAGTTTATTTTTTGAGTTGTTTTGGAAGCAAATAACCTCAAAGTTCCAGCAGCCAGTTAGCTTAGATGTTTTTTCGTAAACACATATTGATGTTAGTCACGACAAACTGAACAATGTCCTATTACTTTTCTTATTGAAGCAAGCTTACGAATGTACGTAAAACGATCAACGTAACTTCAAAGGTTGCCAGTTTTACCACTTTCTTTAGATAATGTGTAACCAAAAATCTAGTTCATTTTTTTAAATCTCTTTTTAACCACTTGGGAGCAATGATATAAAAATTCTGTTCATTGATTATTCTTGTAGTATTAGCGATTAAATTAACAATACTAAAAGTTACGATTTTTAACTTTTAGTGTTCAATTAAATTTTGTCTCTTTGACATACTTGAATGATTTCTCTAATTGTGTGACTTCTTGTGGACAATGTCCTACTACTTTTCTTAGTGATGAAACTTACGATTTTTGCGTAAAAACGATCAGCTTAAGTTCAAGGTTGTGAGTTTTGTACTTTTTTTTGCGAATTCACTGAGTAGCAAAAATCTAGTTTGGTTTTCTAATTATTTCTTTTAAACAACTGGAGTGTTGCACTGATATTAAAATTCTGAATGATTATTGATAATAATTTTCATGTTATGAACGATAAATGGACGATTCTCAAAGTTACGATTTTTGACTCTGTGTTCAGTTCAATTTGACTCGTTTTGTTGAAATATGTGAATGAAATTTCAAATTGTGTGACATATTGAGAACAATGTCCTACTAATTTTCGAAAGTTACGAATGTACGTAAAAAAATGATCAACGTAGCTTCAAGGTTGTGGGTTTTATGAGTTTTGCCGCTTTTTACAGATAATGTGTAACCAAAAATCTAGTTTGGTTTGACCGCTTGAAGGTTGCACTGATTATGTATGTTTTGAGCAATAAATTAACAATACTAAAAGTTATGATTTTTAACACTTTAAGTGAAAATGAATTTAATTTTAATATGAATTTATCCCGTATCTTCAAATGATTCCTGAAATTGTGTGATGTGTTTTGAACAATATCCTACTACTTTTCTTAGCCATGCACACTTACGATTTTTAAGTAAAAATGATCAGCTTAACTTTAAGGTTGCGAGTTTTGTGCAACTTTTGGCAATTTCTTTAGATAATGTGTAGACAAAAATCTAGTTTGGCTTTTTATTTATCACTTTCAACCCACTTGAGAGTTGCAATGATATTAAAATTCTGGACAATAACTATTTTCATGTTATGAGCGTTAAATTAACAATACTAAAAGTAATGTTTAACCAAAAATCTAATTTTGATTTCTATTTATCTTTTTTTAAACCACTTGAGGGTTGCACCGATATTAAAAGTCTGGCTGATTATTATTTTCATGTCATAAGCAATTATACTCAAATGATACTATGATACTAAAAGTTACGATTTTTGAGTTCAATTGAATTTGTCCGGTTTCACAGAAATACATGAATGATACCTCAAATTGTTTGACTTGTTGGAAACAATGTCCTACAACTCTTCTTGTGATAAAACGTACAATAAAAACAAAAAATGATCACCTTACCTTCAAGGTTGTCAGTTTTGTATGAGATTTGCCACTTTCTTCAGATAACGTTACCAAAAATCTTGTTTGGTTTTCTATTTGTCTATTTTAAGCCACGTACGTTAAACACTACATAAAAGCAATCAACTTACCTTTAAGGTTGCAAGTTTTGTACAAGTTTGGGCAATTTCTTTGTGGTTTCATTAAAATACATGAATGATACTTAAAATTGTGGCTGATTATTATTTTCATGTAGTAAGCAATTATAGACAGTATTAAAAGTTAATATTTTTGACTATATGTTCAATTGAATTTGTCTGGTTTCATAGAAATACATGAATGATACCTCAAATTGTGTGACTTGTTGCAAACAATGTCCTACTGCTCTCCTTGTGATAAAACTTACAATAAAAATGTAAAATTGATCACCTTAACTTCAAGGTTGTGGGTTTGTACGTTTTTTGTACGTTAGCGTTACATAAAAACAATCAACGTAACTTTAAGGTTGCAAGTTTTGTACTAGTTTTGGCAATTTCTTTCCAGTTTCATTGAAATACATGAACGATACTTAAAATTCTGGCTGATTATTATTTTCATGTCATGAGCGATAAATGGACGATACTAAATGTTACGATTTTTAACTCAAATTGTGTGACTTGTTATCGATCAGCTTAACTTCAAAGCTGTGAGTTTTGTAAGAGCTTTGGCTATTTCTTTACATTATGAGTCTCGTTTGCTTTTCTATTTATCTTTTTTAAACCACTTGAAGGTTGCACTGATTTTAAAATTCTGGCCATAGGTTATTCTTGTGGTATTAGCGATAAATTAACAATACTAAAGTTACGATTTTTAACTTTAAGTGTTCAGTTGAATTTGTCCCGTTTCTTCGAAATACATGAATGTTGTGACTTGTTGTGAACAATGTCCTACTACTTTTCTTAGTGATGCAAACTTACGATTTTTACGTAAAAATTATCAGCTTAATTTCAAGGTTGTGAGTTTTGCAGACTACTTCGTACGAAGATCTGTTTAAGTAACGTCGGCTAGGTACATTGAAGAGGTTTGTCGTATTTTTCTAAACACGTTGCTAATGTTTTAAATACTTGGACAGAGATTAAAGAAAACAAAAAGGTAAAGTGCATTAAATTATTATTTTTTTATTCATAACATTCTAATAAGCATAACCAACTGTTAGCGAGCTAATCGTAAACACTGAGAGATAAAAAAAAAATGTTGCACAAAAACTGACCTAGCAACACTGTTAACCAATGTGTTGAGTTTCAGGCCTAAATATCTGTTTGTTTTGGAACATTTGTTTGGAAAAACAGTTTAGTGATGCTAGTGCTCCGTCAAAAATGACACAACACGCGTGGTATGCTAATGTTTGGTCCTTTGGTAAATTATTCCTATTGTCTTCGCACTTAGGATAACATCAGACCTGGATTGACATTATCTCACGTCTGCGTCTGCGGATTCACCCGATTAAAACCGCTGAAGCGTCGCCCGCCGATGTTATCTATCCAAACATAGCACGTTTCACCTCAGCTTTCTCTCTTTCTCAGAGGTTATCGGCTCCGCGTGCCAGCAGCGAAGAGAGCCCAGGTGTTCGTGCGGCCCGTGGCTTGTGTGTCTATGTGTGTGTGTTTGTTTGCGCCAGCGGTGTCTGTTACCGTCTCTCTGGACGGTGCTGAAATGACGCCGCTGGCACGCTCTACGCTTCTGGCTCTTGACTAGAGCCTAGAATCCTTGGAGAGAGAGGGAGAGCGAGAGACACAGACAGAGATACCCACTGTTAGCAAACAGAATGGCTTGCTTCATTGTGCTCGTAGATGCCGCTGGTGGACGCAAGGCCACATGTAATTAATAAGCTAAACACTCGTAGGCTAAGAACAATAGCACAAAGACAGCGTTCATCCTTGCTGGCTTAAAAAAACGTAGGGTTAAAGTTAAGGTTGAGGCCTGTTCACATCAAGAATACTAGCTATAGTAGCGTTCACACCCACTTAAGTTTTATTTATTATAAACATGTTTTGGCAATTTCTTCGGATAAAGTGTCACCAAAGATGTAGTTTGGTTTTGTATTTATCTTATTTAACCCACTTAGGGGTTGCGCCGATTTAAAAATTCTGGCCGATAATTATTTTCATGTTATTAGCGATAAATGGACGATAATAAAAGTTACGATTGTTAAACTGAATTTGTCCTTTTTTTTTTTTTTTTTTTACATTTTTTAAAAATGCGTGAGTCATTCTTAAAGTTGTGTGGCATTTTTGTAAACGTCACGCTACTTTTCTTAGTGGTCAAACTTATGATTTTTTTACGTAAAAACGATCAACGTAACTTAAAAGTTGCAAGTTTTCTACGAGTTTTGGCAATTTCTTCAGATAACGTGTAACTGAAAGGCTAGTTTGGTTTTCTTTTAATCTTATTTAACCCGCTTAGGGGTTGCGCTGATTTTAAAATTCTGGTCAATAATTATTTTTTATGTTATGAGTGATAAATGTACAATAAAAAAGTTACCTTTGATTGTTAAACTGAATTTGTCCTGTTTCTTTGAAATACGTGAATGATGCTTGAAGTTGTGTGGCATTTTTGTATACAGTGTCATGCTGCTTTTCTTAGTGGTCAAACTTATTTTTACTTAAAAATGATCAACGTAACTTCAAAGTTGCAAGTTTTCTATGAGTTTTGGCAATTTCTTCAGATAACATGTAACCAAAAAGCTAGTTTGGTTTTCTTTTCGTCTAATTTAACCTACCTAAGTGTTGCGCCGATATTTCTGGCTGATAATTATTATCATGTTATGAGCGATAAAGGACGATAATAAAAGTTCCGATTGTTCAATTTAATTTGTCCTGTTTTTTTTTGTTTTTTTTTTAAATACGTGAATGATTCTTAAATTTGTGTGGCTTTTTTGTAAACAATGTCCTGCTGCTTCTTAGTGTTCAAACGTATTATTTTTACGTACAAATGATTAACGTAACTTTAAGGTTGCGAGTTTTGTACGAGTTTTGGCAAATTCTTCAGATAATGTGTAACCAAAAAGCTAGTTTGGTTTTCTATTTATCTTATTTAACCCACAGTGGTTTAACCGATATTAAAATTCTGTCCAATAATATTTGTCATGTTATTAGCAGTAAATGGACAATAATAAAAGTTACGATTGTTCAATTAAATTTGTCCTGTTTCTTTGAAATACGTGAATGTTTCTTAAGTTTGTGTGGCTTTTTTTGTATACAGTGTCATGCTACTTTTCTTAGTGGTCAAATGTACGATTCTTATGTACAAATGATCAACGTAACTTTAAAGTTGCAAGTTTTCTGCGAGTTTTGGCAATTTCTTCAGATAACATGTAACCAAAAAGCTAGTTTTGTTTTCTTTTCATCTTATTTAACCTACTTAAGTGTTGCGCCGATATTTCTGGCTGATAATTATTTAAATGTTATTAACGATAATGAAAGTTACGATTGTTCAATTAAATCTGTCCTGTTTCTTTGAAATACGTGAATGATTCTTAAATTTGTGTCGCTTTTTTTTTTGTATATAGTGTCATGCTACTTTTCTTAGCGGTCAAACGTACGATTTTTATGTAAAAATGATCAACGTAACTTCAAGGTTGCGCGTACGAGTTTTGACAATTTCTTCAGATAACGTGTAGCCAAAAAGCTAGTTTGATTTTTCCATTTACCTTATTTATCCCACTTAGGGGTTGCGCCGATATTAAAATTCTAGAGGATAATTATTTTCATGTTATTAGCGATACATGGACGATAATAAAAGTTACGATTGTTCAATTAAATGTGTCCTGTTTCTTTGAAATACGTGAATGATTCTTAAATTTGTGTGTCTTTTGTTGTAATCAATGTTACGCTACTTTTCTTGGTGTTCAGACTTTAATTTTTTTGGCAATTTACTTTACTTCATTTTTGGCAATTTCTTCAGAAAACTTGTAACCAAAAGGCTAGTTTGGTTTTCAATATTTTCAATATTTTTTGTTTCATTTTATTAGCGATAAATGGATGATAAGAGTTTACGGACAATTAAGAGTTACGATTTTTGACTGAAAAAATAAAAATTAAATATTATAAACTAATGTATGTTATAAACTAAAAAAGCACAACACAACTCAACCAATCAACTTTTTTAAATTTAACCGATACAGTACAAACATATGTCATCCATTACTTCATAAAAGTAATCATTTTTAAATATTCAGCATTCCTATTTTCCATTCACTTGTCATCTGGAACTTGTTATCTGGATAATAAGTGTGATGTGATATTGTTGCGAAACCTTTAGATTATTTGGTCCTGATAAAAATATTTCCGGATGAGAACTTTCTGACGATTTCCTTTGGGTTGTTAACGAACTCAGAGCACAAGCTCGCACGTTTGCTCATAATTTCCCAATTCTGGATGTTTATCACCTGTTTTGCAAAGCTGGAGGTCTCTAGAGATTTGTGGTTGGGTGTGGAGTGTCCCTGCAGTCACATTTAAGCGTCCAGGGCGGAAGTGGCTTTCAAGCTTTAGGGAACAGGCTGAGCCAGTAATACTAACCACAACTAGCTGAATGCAATAGCTCATCTCACCAACCACGCAAGACACTCACGATGGGGACTTCCTGTTTTGTTTGCAACATAGCTTAACAAAAAGTTACGCAAAAAATTATAAAATGAAGCAGAAATAACATTTAGGATGTTTACAGTGTTCAGTTAATGGACCATTCTTTTGTTCAGAAACAGCTGACAATTTTTTTTTGTTGTTGTTGCTTTTGGTTACTTATTTTGGATACAGTTTGTCAGTCTGTGTGTGTGTGGTCCCGGTAGACAGTGGCATGTGCCGAGAGAAGGGCGAGTCTGAAATGTGCGCTATCAGCAGGTGTAACTGAAGCGCGAGTAGTTTAACAGGTGAACAGACTGGTTTTGAGTTTCATCCAAGCAGTATGTTGCTGATGGGAGGGCACACGTCTTTTTTTTGTCTCTGTTAAAGTGTAACTGCTTGTCTGTCAGTCACATTGTTAACCTTTTCGGCTCTTGCGTAGTCAGAAATGTGATAGGGTACTGAAAGGCGCATTGTGTTGGATTGTTCTCTTGGGGGACGATGATCTGGTTCAAAAAAGATGGTCAGCACAGAGAGGAACTTAATTAAGAGCTTAAAATGTTAAATTAATTCTATGTTTTTTTAGTAATTTCTATGTAAAAAGTTCATTTAGGCATTGAAATGTAGAAAATTATGACTTTTGGAGCCTTCTGAAATGCCAGAGCCTTCAACCAAATGCCTTCTGTAGCTGCGTATCAGACCTACAGCAGCGACGTGAAGTTATTTTGGCCCATTTCTCTCCAGAACTGTTTCAGCTCATGTATTTTTGGGATGTGTTGCTTGAAATGGCCGTTCCAGATCACCGCACAGCATTGCTGAGCTCACTTTTTGAAATTGCAGTTTTACCCAATAGCATACCATTTTTTTTTTATTATTAATACATTTTCATAAAATTTTTATTTAATAAACGATTTTTATTTTATTTTATTTTATTTTATTTTGTTGAATTTTATTTTATTTTATTTTATTTTATTTTATTTTATTTTATTTTATTTTATTTTATTTTATTTTATTTTGTTTAATTTAGTTTAGTTTAGTTTTACCTAAAGAAAATTAAGCCTATTTTGATTACCATTTTTTTTGCAACAATTATTTTATTTTATTTTATTTTACTTTACTTTACTTTACTTCATTTTAGTTTTACCCAAAGAAAATTAAGACTATTTTGATTGTCAGTTTTTTGCAGCCATTATTTTATTTTATTTTACTTTACTTTACTTTACTTTACTTTATTTTACTTTATTTTCTTTTATTTTTTTACCTAAAGAAAATTAAGCCTATTTTGATTACCAGTTTTTTGCAACCATTATTTTATTTTATTTTATTTTGATTTATTTTATTTTATTTTATTTTATTTTATTTTTTATTTTTTTTACCTAAAGAAAATTAAGCCTATTTTGATTACCATTTTTTTGCAACCATTATTTTATTTTATTTTAATTTATTTTATTTTATTTTATTTATTTTTTTTACCTAAAGAAAATTAAGCCTGTTTT
The DNA here is from genome assembly GCA_019740295.1 of Labeo calbasu. NCBI lineage: Eukaryota > Metazoa > Chordata > Actinopteri > Cypriniformes > Cyprinidae > Labeo > Labeo calbasu. The sequence continues at coordinate 6,508 of JAHKKF010519353.1, read as the reverse complement.
GATTACCAGTTTTTTTTTTCCACAAAAAATCCTGCTTTTTTTGCAACCAAATCCAAAATACCATAATGCAAAACATCACATACCTATTAGTGTAATGCAAGAAGTATTTATATATGTTTTCTTTATTGTATGTTAGTTAGTAGTTAGTTAGTATGTTAGTAAAAATTGTTTTCTTTGATTATATTAGATATTTAATTTATGCTATCTTTGAAAAAAAGAATAAAATAAAAATGTTTTAATAAAAAAAACGTTTTAATTCAAAATTTAATGAAAAAGTTAAATATAGATAGATTATACAATAAACGTTTTTTTTATGCCATAGCAGTAATGACTGTTTAATTTGCCTTTTTTTTCTTAATTGTAATGGAAAACCTCCCTTGCTCTTTCTCAGTCTCTGTTTTGTTAACAGTAATCAAATCTAATCTGTCCACATTTAGACGTAAATGTGAGTCACATCCATTTGAAATTTTCAGCAAAACCCTTCCAGCTTTTCCAGCTTGGCAGAAAGACTGAACGGCCTCAAATCATTTAGAACGGAGATTAAACACACACAGACAGCACTGTACTCTCACACTCCTCCATACTAGCCGTAGAAGTGCCCTTAGTGTGTATTTTCTGGCATGAGAGAGGCAAACACGCACTGCTCTGAGGGAAATGTGTCTCACTGAAGCGCAGCAGAGAGAAAGCGAGAGAGACAGCTCTCCTGAGTGCTTTTCTTTTCTCGCTCCTCCATTTCTTGCTGTTTTCTCGTTGAAAGACCCACTCGTTGTCTGCTTGATGACTGTTGTTTGTCGTTTGGGGTCTTGCGCTGTTTAGCCTGGAGGAGTGTCTGATGACAAACGCCCATCTGTGTGTGTGTTTATGAGTTTGTGTGTTTACAAGAGTGTATGTTGAGCCTGTGTCAAGCACAGCTGTTTTTTCCACTCTATGTAGCACCACATGCAGATTCGAAATCGTTCTCTTTCTCTCTTCCTCTCAGCTAATTGTGGTTTTTGTATGTGACGTAAGGACAAAGTTCAGTGAAGTACGTGAAAGAAGAAAACACTGAACTACTGGTTTATCTTGTTGTATGCCCTTTATCAGCCAATCATGTTGCCAGAAGAGTTTCCTCTCAAAAAACATTGCAAACTTTAGTTCCACTGAAGTCTAAAAACTTATACACACTTTGTTGAACAGGTCACGCTAAAAACTTCATAAACTTGTCCACTATAGTAGCGCCAAAGGGACTGTGGGTAATATTATCCTAAAGTACACAAACTTATGCACACTTTAAAAAACAATCGAATTCTTACCACGTTTTTTACCAAAAACACAAAAAACATTGCATACTTTCAACTTTCATAGTGCTAAAGGGATTGTGGGTAATATTAGCCCACATTTTTTTTTTATGAGTAGAGTTTACCCACAAAAAACATTGCAAAGTTTTGTAGCACTGAAGGTTGTGAGTAATTGTGGGTAATATTAGCAATTTGGTCGGTGCTTTAAAAGTACCGAGTTCGGTACCCAACCCTAACGTCAGAAGATCGGATTCCTGGCGTGTTTCTTTAATAGAAAAAAGTTCCCTCCCCAAAATATGTTGCAAACTTCCGTAGTGCTGAGGGAATTGTGGGTAATATTAGCTTAAAATACAGAAATGTATGCACACTTCAAAAATGAGTAGAGTTTCCCCACAAAAAACAATGCCAATTTTTTATAGCGCTAAAGGTTGTGAGTAATTGTGGGTAATATTAACAATTTGGTTGGTGCTTTAAAAGTACAGAGTTCGGTACCCAACCCTAGCGTCAGAAGATCGGATTCCTGACATGTTTCTTTAATAGAAAAAATTTCCCTCCCCAAAAAATGTCGCAAACTTCCGTAGTGCTGAGGGAATTGTGGGTAATATTACCCTAAAGTACACAAACTTATGAACACTTCAAAAATCCATCGAATTCTTGCCACGTTTTTTTTTTACCAAAAACACACAAAATATTGCATACTTTCAACTTTCATAGTGCTAAAGGGATTGTGGGTAATATTAGCCCACATTTTTTTTATGAGTAGAGTTCCCTCACAAAAAACATTGCCAATTTTTTATAGCGCTAAAGGTTGTGAGTAATTATGGATAATATTAGCAATTTGGTCGGTGCCCTTAAATGTACCGAGTTCGGTACCCAACCCTAGCGTCAGAAGATCGGATTCCTGACATGTTTCTTTAATAGAAAAAAATTCCCTCCCAAAAAAATGTTGCAAACTTCCGTAGTGCTGAGGAAATTGTGGGTAATATTAGCTTAAAATACAGAAATTTATGCACACTTCAAAAATCATGCTAAAAACTTTGTAAACTAGTCCACTTTAGTAGCGCCAAAGGGATTGTGCGTAATATTACCCTAAAGTACACAAACTTATGAACACTTCAAAAATCAATCGAATTCTTGTCACGTTTTTTTAACAAAAACACAAAAAAATATTGCATACTTTCAACTTTCATAGTGCTAAAGGGATTGTGGGTAATATTAGCCCACATTTTTTTTATGAGTAGAGTTTACCCACAAAAAACATTGCAAAGTTTCTTAGCGCTAAAGGTTGTGAGTAATTGTGGGTAATATTAGCAATTTGGTCGGTGCCTTAAAAGTACCGAGTTCGGTACCCAACCCTAGCGTCAGAAGATCGAATTCCTGACATGTTTCTTTAATAGAAAATGGTTCCCTTCCCAAAAAATGTCGCGAACTTCCATAGTGCTGAGGGAATTGTGGGTAATATTAGCTTAAAATACAGAAATGTATGCACACTTCAAAAATCATGCTAAAAACTTCATAAACTAGTCCACTTTAGTAGTGCCAAAGGGATTGTGGGTAATATTACTCACAAATAGCGCCAAAAGGATTGAATTCCTGCCACGTTTTTTACCAGTAGAGTTTCCATACAAAAACATTGCAAACTTTTGTAGCGCTAAAGGGATTGTGGGTAATATTAGCCTAAAGTCTACAAACTTGTACAAGCGTCAAAAATCCATTGGATTCCTGGCATGTTTCTTGAACAGGTCACACTTAAAACTCTGTAAACTAGTCCACTTTAGTAGCGCCAAAAGGGTTGTGGGTAATATTACTCTGAAGTACACAAACTTATACACACTTCAAAAATCCATTGGATTCCTAGCATGTTTCATTAACAGAAGAGTTTCCTCTAAAAAGCATCACAAACTTTTTATCATTGGAGGGATTGTGGGTAATATTAGCCTAAAGTTTAGAAGCTTATACCAACTTAAAAAAAATCCATGTGATTCCTGGTATGTTTTTTGAACAGGTTGCGCTAAACTTTTCATACTAGTATACTTCAGTAGTGCTAAAGGGATTGGGTTAATATTAATGCTAAGGTGCACAAATGTATGCACACTTTAACAATTAGATGTAGTATGCCATTATGTAAGTTTGGTGTACTGTTTTGTAACATACAGTTTTCAATATCACATACTATTTAGTATGGATATCCTGCAAATTTTAAATCAGGTTAAGCTAGTATCAGTACTGGTGATGTCATGGGGCATCCCATAATGCATTGCATGAGCCTTTTCTCTCGTCTAATCTAATCTTTTCTTGTATCATCTTGCCTTAGAAGAAAAAGTCAATAGAAAACCATCACAGACAGTCTACTCTTAAGTAGTGCAGGGGATTGTGGGTAACATTAGCCTGAAAATGTATGCCGTCCCTGTTTGGGGTACCTTTTTTTTCCAATGTAGTATGATTTGGGCCTCTCCAATTCCAGTATTGGATCACTGCATCCCAGAATGCCTTGCATGGGTCTTCATGTTATTGGACTCCATCTTGTAAAACAATCTCTCTGCAGTAGACAAGTGTGTCCAGTGTGTGTGTGAAACAGATTAGGGTTTGTTTGTGTGTTCATGTCTAATTAAGTCCAATTAAGCTCTAATTTCGCTCTAAATTGCGTTTGTATGTTAAACACACCCAACCAGCTGATTGAGTTAAAGCGTTCATGACATGACATCCAGCTGAACAGAGGTGAATTTCACAGCTCATTTTGTATTTGCTTCATGGTAATTCTTCATTTACTGTCTTTCAGGCTATTTCTGTTAGTCTGATGTACTTCCTTGAGTCATTTCTGTTATTTCTCCCCCGTGACTCTTGTGTTGTTTGTCATGTGACTCTCAAAATGGTCTAAATTCTTTGTTTGTTAGTGTGTGACCTTAAGCAAAGTGGATTTGTGAATGAAGTGTACATCCTTTACTGTTTGGTGTTCCCTCGGTGGGGTGTTTGTTTCATTTACAGGATGTGCTCTTAATGTGTTCTGTTCTATTTAGGTTGCGGCCAGCCATTGTTCTACAGCGCCGTCATGTCTTACTGCTTTAGGGGAGAGAGAGAGAGAGAGAGAGAGAGCAGAAAGATGATATAGCCTTTGCAAATCAAATCATTTGAAATCACATGGCTAACACCCTTACATTACTGCAGTTTGTGTCCTCGTCTCCCCTCCCTACATCTCTTCTCATGTTGTTTCCTCTCCACTTGTCTGTTCAACTCTTTTTTCTTTTGTCTTATTTTCTCTTTTCTAGTCTGATCTCCTTGTCTCATCTTGTCTCCTCTTCTTTCATTTATCACATCTATCTATAGATTGTTTTCTCTTCTCTCACCTCATCTCATCTTGTTTCATCTTCACTTGTCTCCTCTCTTCTAATCTCGTCTTGTCTTTTCTTTCCTCTTCTCATCTTTTGTCTTATATGGTTTCCCCTCTTTTAGTCTCATCCTCCACTCATGTCATCTCACCTGAGTAGTTCATCTATCTTTTTGTCTCATCTCAGCTGAGCTCATCTCGTCTTATCTCATCTAATGTTTTTTCTACTATTGTGTCTCGTCTCGTCTCGTCTCGTCTCTCCTTTCGTCTTGTCTCAGCTCATCTAGTCTCATCTATTGTCTTTCCCTTTCATTATCTCATCTTATCTCACCTGAGTTTTATGTCCTTTTGTCTCGTCTCATCTCACCTCACCTCACCTCACCTCACCTCAGTTCACCTCATCTGAGTTCCTCTATTCTCGTCTCGTCTCATCTAGTGTCTTTTCCATTCTTTGTCTCTGATCTCACCTGGGTTCATCTCGCCTTACCTGAGATCCTCTCCTCTCTTTTCATCTCGTCTTGTCTCATCTCGTCTCATCATATTTAATGTATTTTCCTTTCGTCTCATCTCATCTCACCTGAGTTCTTTTCTCTCCTGTGTCTTAGCTGTTCTTGTGTTGTCTCATCTAGTTTTATTTTTTTTACCTTTCATCATGTCTCATCTCACCCTACCTTGTTTTCTCTCATATCTCGTCTCGTCTCACATTCACCTCACCTGAGTTTTTCTTTTCTCCTTTTATCCTGTCTTGTCTCATCTCATCTCGCCTTACCTTAGTTCCTCTTCTCTCCTTTGTCTCATCTCCTTTCGTCTCATCACATCTAGTGTCTTTTCCTTTCATTATTTTTCATCTCACCTCATCTCAGCTGGGTTCACCCCACCTCAGTGCACCTTTCCTGAGTTTGTCTTCTCTCCTTTCATCTCATCTCATCTCTTGTCTTAGCTCTTCTCGTCTTGTCTCATCTAGTGTCTTTACCTTTCATCATGTCTCATCTCACCTTACCTTGTTTCCTTTCCTCTCATCTCATCTCACATTCAGCTCACCTGAGTTCTTCTCTCCTTACATCTCGTCTTGTCACATCTAGTGTCTTCTCCTTTCATTATATCTCATCTCACCTGGGTTCATCTCACCTCAGTGCAACTTACCTGAGTTCCTCTTCTCTACTTTCGTCTAGTCTTCTTTCATCTCGTCTTGTCTCGTCTCTGTCTCATCACATCTAGTGTCTTTTTCTTTCATTGTATCTCATCTCCCTGTGTTCACCTCACCTCAATGCACCTTACCTTAGTTCCTCTTCTCTCCTTCCTCGTCTCAGCTCTTTTTGTCTTGGCTCATCTCAGCTGAGCTCATCTTGTCTTATCTCATCTGTTTTTTCCTATCATTGTCTCATCTAATCTCATCTCATCTCACCTCTCCTTTCGTCTTGTCTCAGCTCATCTAGTCTCATCTATTGTCTTTCCCTTTAATTGTCTCATCTTATCTCACCTGAGTTTTTATGTCCTTTTGTCTCGTCTCGTCTCATCTCGCCTCACCTCAGTTCACCTCATCTGAGTTCCTCTATTCTCGTCTCGTCTCGTCTCATCTAGTGTCTTTTTCTTTGTCTCTGATCTCACCTGGGTTCATCTCATCTCGCCTCACCTGAGATCCTCTTCTCTCTTATCATCTCGTCTTGTCTCATCTCGTCTCATCATATTTAATATCTTTTCCTTTCATTGTATCTCATCTCACCTGTGTTCACCTCACCTCAATGCACCTTACCTTAGTTCCTCTTCTCTCCTTTCTCGTCTTGGCTCATCTAGTGTCTTTACTTTTCTTTGTGTCTCATCTCACCTTAGCTTATTTCCTTTCCTCTCATCTCATCTCACATTCACCTCACCTGAGTTCCTCTTCTCTTCTTTCATCTCACCTTGT
>JAHKKF010519351.1:38819-61669 GCA_019740295.1 Labeo calbasu | reverse complement strand
AACAAAAAAGCAAACAAATATATATATATATATATATATATATATATATATATATATATATATATATATATATATATATATAATAAAGAAATAAAAAATACTAAACAAAAACACACAACAAAATTACTTAAACTTTAACCCAAACTAAAATGGGAAATGCAAAAATAAAAACTAATTCAAAATAAAAACTGTAATAGTGTATCAATGATATTGTAAAAAAAAAAAAAACATGGCCTTAGGAAAATATCATAATACTCTACATTTAACGCAAACAATCATTTTGTCGGACATGGGCAGAAATATGCAACTATGTGAGCGGCTGTTGGGGTTACGTTAGATGACATTTTGTGTCCGTCAAAGTGACAGCCAGGCTGATTGATGATTCACATCGGGTCTTTCGCCGTTGCCTTTGGTCCTCACCCGTGACCTAGGAAGCTCGGGCAAAGGCTAGTGTGACTGTAATTCATTATCTCATTATTACGCAGCTGTCAAGATTACAAGGAGCATGTAGAAGAAACGTGGCGAGCCTCAGGTTCAGAAGGGGAATAGACAATCACTGCAGCCTCGTGTGATGTTTATTTTATCGGCTCTGCGCAGATGGTCCGTGTTTCTGCTTCTGGTCGGGGTCCTGAGAGCAGATAAGACTGGTAATAATGCCAGGTAGGAATAACATGGCCCACAGAGGGGTGCGAACACGTATGCGCATGGCGTTCCATCATAGTGTCCGTCCACACTGTTGTTTCAGATTATACATTTTGTGTTTACTTTCCTCTCCTACGGCTTTTGTTTGTTTGCAGGCCCGTTGTGGGATAGGAATATGGTAAATATCATGCATTACTTGCTGCTTCTTATTACAGAAAGAAGAAAAGCAAATATGGTGGCATCTGGGGCTTTTGGAATGGAAATCAATGCTACGATGGAGTTTTAGACAAGAAATGATATTAGGAATATCTTATTACTTTTATGTGCCCCCGAAAGCTGCGTCCTGCGTGGAATGTAATTGAACCTCTGTCTAAAGTCTGTTTTTAGCGATGAAGGTGTGCGATAAAAATGTAAACGCAGCTGAAATGAGACATTGAGATATTGAGTTGCATTGAAAGGTTAAACGGTGACAAGAGCAACACGGATTTGCACTCTGATTGTAGAAAACAGTTACACACTGTTTACGTCCGTGACCTGCAGCTTCACCGCAATCTATCATTGATGATAGTTTATATTGGCAAACGCATAAGATGCTGACGCAGAGGGAAAACAATGCTTCAAGCCGCTTGCCAAGCTAATTGCCATGTCTAATAAAACGGCCTTTGCAAGTCGCATCAAAAGAGCATCTTTCATCATTTTATTGCAACATCTATAAATTTGCACCTTCTTTTGTCCTCAGGACTGAAGTGATCAAGGTGATATCTTGAAGGAGACTGCCAGATATTTTGTCAGTTCAGGCAAACAGGAGTTGTAGCCTCAGTTCAGGGTTTGGTGGGCAGCTGTCTGGTCATTCAGTCTAGCCTGATCAGTGACTAGAAAGTTATTAAGAAATAACATTTATTTCATTTCATTTTTTTTTTTATTAACTTTGGGGTTGATAAGAAGTTTTAATGTTTTTGAAAGAAGTCTCTCATGCTGACCAAGGCTGCATTTCTTTGACCACAAATACATTTAAATACAAATCCATATTAAAACAGTAATATGAAATATTATTATAATTTTAAATTACCGTTTTCTATTTAAATATTTTTGCAGCTTGTATTTAGTCCTGTGATGGCAAAACCTAATTTTCAGCAGTTATTATTCCAATCTTTAGTGTCAGATGATCTTTCAGAAATCACATTCAAGAAACATTTTTTATTATTATCAATTATTAAATCAATTTCAGTATCAAACAGTTGTGCTGCTTAATATTTTTGGTGGAAATTCTGTTAATTTTTAAAAAAATTCTGCATGAATAGAAAGTTCAAAAGAACATTGTTTATTTGAAATAAATTTTTTGTATTATTGTAAATGACTTTACTGTCATTTAATGCATCTTTGTGATATGGAAGAATTTATATAAAAAAGAACCCAAATTGTATACCGTAGTGTAAAAAATATATTATGCATGTTTTTTTGTTGTTGTTGTTGTTTTTTTTAAAGATTATTTTTTGGCATTTTGCCTTTATTATGGACAGGACGGATCAGAAAGGACAGGAAGTGAAGCGGGAGAGAGATGGGGGGCGGGATCGGGAAAGGTCCTCAAGTTGGGACTCGAACACGGGGCGCCTGGAGCTGCATTCTGTATTTTAATATTTAGATTAATACGTTTTTTTTCATATAAATAGATTTTCTGTATTTTACCTGACCTAATCTTTTACCTATTGATGAATCATACAAAATAAAGAAATAAATAAAAATACAAAATAAAATAAGGCAGCTACTTTAATCAATCCATTGAAGAAAGCATATTAATATTGAAAGAATGACAATCTTAATCTTATTATTAAAGCTGCTTAATATTTTTTTGTGGAAATTCTGGTCATTTTTAGAATTTTTTTGCATGAATAGAAAATTCAAAAGAACAGTGATTGTTTTTTTGGTAGCATTTAATGCTTCCTTGTAAAAAAAACAAAACAAAAAAAAAAACTTGCGCCAACTCGTGAACCATAGTGTAAAAAAATATTATGTATTATGTATTTTATATTTTGATTAATTAAATGTTTTCATGTAAATAGATTATCTATATTTTACCTGACCAGTTATCTTTTTATTTATTGATGTATAATTTAATTAAATAAATAAATAAATAAAATAAGGCAGCTACTAAATAAGCTGACTCATTTGGGGAGTCATGCAATGAATTTCTTTCTTATAGTTGTCTCTGTATACTGTTGACATTGAAGAAAGCATGTTAATATTGAATAAATGACAACCTTCTTAATATTAAAGCTGCTTAATATTTTTTTGTGGAAATTCTGATATATATATATATATATATTTTATTTTTTTGCATGAATAGAAAGTTCAAAAGAACAGTGTTTTATTGTTTTTTTTTGTAATATATATATATAATTTTTTTTTGTAGCATTGTAAATGCCTTTACTGTCATTTAACGCATGGAAAAAAACGAAAAAACGTACGGCAACTTGTAAACCATAGTGTAAAAAAAAATCATTATGTATTTTTATATTTATATTAATTAAATGTTTTCATGTAAATAGATTTTCTGTATTTTACCTGACCAGTTATCTTTTATCTATTGACGAATCATACTAAATAAATAAAGCTAAAGCAACAAATCAACTCCCTAATTTTCGGGAGAGTCACAAAAGGAGTTTCTTTCTTATAGTTGTTTCTGTAAATAGTTGGCATTGAAAGTGTATTAATATTGGAAAAAATGACAACCCTCAGCTATACATTATATACATAGTTCTAAAATTGATTTGAAATGAGATGAGGCTATTTTAATGTCGCAGAGCAAGTGGGCATAAATCACCCATACTTTACCAAACAGATTAGATGTCATGTGTTTAATAAAGACACCTACACACAAGATCATTTTGATTACATTTATGCCGTATTTATACGTATATCACACAGATACAAATGAATATGAGTCAGGGTAAAAGAAATATGAATAGTTTTAAAAGGTTAAAGATAAATTTAGATGCGTCTACAGTATATATATGAGCTTTCTGGCTAGTTTGCTACATACGTGAGGAGAATGGACGCTGTACACATCTTAACATATGAAGAGAGAGGCTCTCGTGAAGAGATGCTGAGTGAATTACTTCATACTCAATTACAACGAGGATTTCAATCTCATCATATTCTTTACCTGTATAAATCTTTTAAATACATAACCTTTTCTAATTCTCCATCCAAATACGCCCTTTCGTAGGAAGATATTATAATCAAGGCAGGATAATATTTCCATAAAGCCACGTTAGGTGATCCACACACACACACACACACACGGACGGATACACGCGGTAATTATCATGTCAATGGAAAAGCATTGTTTTAATAGCTACTGGTGAAATGGGTTGAATAAAAAGGGCAGCTTTCTTCCTCGAATCCCTCCCTGGATATTAATTATTGCTGAATTTCAATTAAGTTCCCACATTTAACGAATAGCAGCTCTTACTGAGGTGCTCAGCAATTTGTGTCCATTAGGATAGCCATTCAGCGTTCATCCCATTCTCTGGTTTCTCTGTTTATCGCTCTGATTTATCAGACCTCTGCGTCCCGCTTGTTTTATGTTTTCACCCTCTGTCTGTACACCAATATTGCTCTGTTTCCCTCTGACTTTGTTTCCTATTCACTCGTTTTTAGCATTTCTGTCTCTGCTGGGATTTTCAGTCGAGTGTATTTGCATCCTAATAAGGGTTGAATGTGCAGTAGCTCCATTGTTTAAGTGGTTAAAATACGACGTTTGTAATTATTCCACCATTAACATTCATAGGACACACTGCCCTTAGCTTTTTCCTTTAGTAACTAGAGTCAAGCGCGCCCATCCGAGACTCTCGAGTCTACTCTTTCGTGTTTGTCTATCATATTTTCTTCTATTATCTCTAAGCCGGAGCCTGTCCTTCATGTACACTCTGAAAGCTTTATTCGCTTTGTCTCATTTCTTTTTACTTCTCCTTTCGCTGCAGTTGCCTCCCTTTTCCTTCCAACTGACAATTTGTGTCCATTTATGAACATATTGTTTGTCAAGGATGTCTTGATGAGTTTGGGAGGCTCTTTGTTCTTCGTGCTGGTTTATCTGAGCTGCTTGTTTGTTTGTTTGTTTGTTTGTGAATAAGAGATTGAAAGAGGTGAGTGGACTAGCCTGCTGATGTTGAAAGCACACCAGTAAATGATGCATTGTTTTATTTCACCCCTTATGTACTTATGGTTTTTACTAGGGCTCTCAGTTTAATGTGTTAACTTAGTTAATTAGTTATAAAAAAATAATGCAATTAAAATATTTTAATGCAATTAACGCGCTGACAAATATGCAACAACTCCATAAATGCAGCTATGCCCTGAAATTCAAGATACTGGTGCAAAAAAATGCATTGTGTGTTGTCTCATATTTACATATATCACACAATATCACACGGGCAGCAAGAGCAATATGACATGAGTGCTGATTTTGTCCCAATCTATCACAAGCTTAAATGTGATTTTGTACAACAGTTTAGTAAATAAGAAGTTGATATTGTGTTATACATATTGTTTTTGCTCAATTTCGCAGAGAACATTTTGCCTTTGAAGCCATAGCAGAATTGTTGGGCGTCTCCGAGCAACACAGCAGCGTTTAGTTTCTGAATGCATCCGCGTTTTGAATGAATCGTGTGAATCAGTGATTCAAAGTCCCATTCATAAAGAGAGCCATTTACTTCTTACCTATATGAATCAGCCGTTTGAATGAATCGAATCAAATGAGTGAATGACTCATAAAGACATTTAGATTTAGTTTTTTAATTGGGAGTATCTTTTCATTAAACCTAATAATAATAATAATAAAACATAATCATTTACTCATCCTCTTATTATTTCTGACCTTTCTTTTGTGGAACATGTAAGAAGGTATTTTGAAGACTGTTGGTAACAAAGCTGTTTTGGTTAACATGACTTTCCTTATATGAACAAAAAGTACTGAGATGATTATCAAATTATTTTCTTTTATGTTCCATAGTTTACATTAGGCCGTTAAAGCCTAAATGTTTGTGTAGTACATTTTATGTTGAATCAAATGAAATATTTCTTTCTAAAGCTACAATTTCTAATGTCTACTTGATGCTTTCTCATTGAATACAAAAACAGTTTTACATTATCTTTTGTGGGTATTTTCACAGTCAAATTTATTTTGCGATTAATTCGAGTAATTAATCAACACGTCATGCAGTTAATTAGATAAAAAATTTAAATCGACTGACAGCCCTAGTTTTTACACAAGTTCTGGTTCTAAGAGTCTATATGTGAGAAATTATTGAGTCTAGATTGTTGTGTTATTGAATAGGAGGTAGTAACGTCTGGGTGTGCGGTATTATTTTTCAATAATTCAAAGGTCCAAGAAATTGTATTATGGTTAACACATCAAGATATTTCAGTAGCATCACTATTTTGTTGTATGCATGTATTAAACACGTTTTTAATATATTTTAATTTTAGTTTTGTTGCTTTGCAGAACATGGAAGGTGAAGGGAGAGGTTACTTAAGGCTACTTAAGGTTTTTACACAACTTCTGCTTTTGAGAGTGTGTATGTAAGTAATAGAGTCTAGACTGTTGAATTATTCAAATTTAATTCACACCCAGAGATAGTAATGCCTGGGTGTGCAGTATTTTTTAATAATTTGAAGGTTTAGAGTACCAAGAACTTGTATCACAATTAACACATCTCAAGAAATTTACTGACTGATTGATCGATTGTCTCAAATAGTAACTTTTCAATAGCATAATATTTTTTGATAATTCAAAGGTCCAAAGTACCAAGAACTGGTTAACACATCTCAAAATGTATTTATTTATTTATTTGATTGATTGTTTGTTTGTCTGTTTGTAATGTTTCAATAGCATCACTAGTTTTTTTATTTATTTATTTTTACATTTATTTTACTATATATCTGTAATATTATTTTTAGCTATTTTTTATATTTTATTATATTTGTTCTATTTTAATTTTAGTTAATTTTCTCAGTTTAAAGAACATGACAAGTGCATCGCATGTTATTTGTTTGTTTGTTTGTTACGACAATGATTGTAACAAACAAAAATGAAGTGTTTCCTTGTTCATCTATGGTCTGCATTCAGGGATCCTCAGCCACAAAGTTTTCAAAGTTCCAGCAAGTCTTTTAAAAGGCTGCATGTTAGCTGTATTGTTTTTTTTAATAAACAGGCATTCAAACAAATGAATAAATAAAGTAAGTATACATCATCTACACCTCCGTGAATGCTGTAATATATGGCTGCCATTGCGGCTGGACCGCTCTGAATTGCCGGTTGTTGACAACATGTGGACTTCATGTCATGAGGAGGATGGAAAGCCATAATTTATTCTGGGGAGAGTGAATATGTTTCATCCTGGAATTGTTGCCATAAGGTAAGTAAATAAATCATTGTTGAGAAATATTAAAACTCTGAGCTCTTTTCCCCCATGGCATCCCTTCCTCTCGCCTCTGATGTGTAAGTCAACATGTTTCTCGCTTTCTTCATTTCCCGCTCTCTTCTCCTTTCGCAGGCAGCTTTTACAACCTCACACATACAATGAATCTATGAATGGCGTGAAATTTTCATCAGCTTCAGAGAATCGATTCCAATTAAACATCAAATAGATATTCTCTTTCCTCTTGGTTTACTTTGCCCTCCTTCTCTCTCTCTTTCTCCTTTTTTGTGTTCTTTCACTCTTCAGAACCTCCTACATTTCCTCTTTCTGCTTTATTTTTGCATCCTGTAACATTTATAATGCATTGTTGCTTGAAGCAACAATGTAATTCAGTATATTCAATATAAATGCTCGCTGTACACATACATGTATTGCATCAAAGTGCATATCGTTTTATATTCAACTGTTTAATATATAATTTATCATCTCCTGTTATCTTGTTAGCTCACATTATAGGCAAACATAGCTAGCTTTAGTTAATATTAGACATGAAATTGATCACATTATTATCTCTAAAGGCAAAGCTGAGATTTGTAATTAAAAGCCAGCTCTTTTTGTTCATTAGAAATAGCCCTTTTCCTTACAACAGTGTGGCTTGAGAAGTGATGCAAAACTGGATGCTTGCATTTTTTTTTAGTAAAATTCAGCACATGTGTAATTTTAGCATTGTGCTTGATAGTTCATATTTGTCTTCATGATAATCTTTAGGTGCAACAGGGACCGCAGTCAGCAAACTAGCCTCTCCCTCATCCACATTAATAATAGACTGACCTTTGAGACCTGGCCTCATGTAGAGCGGCACGATTTACATAAAGTCATATTACGTCTTGTGTCCTTTTATGCCCCCTGTGGTTTATAGATGGCATGTCTAACAATATTCCTCGGAAATATCTCAGTCCCAGACCTCCGTATCTGCATAATCATACTGTAATGAATAATATATGTTTGGTGACATTAAAAATAACCACTTTCTATTAAGGATCTCCAATTACACCACAATATGCCTTGGATTTGCATACAGTGATTAATAATTAAGTTCATGTAATTAACTAACCAATAACTGGCATAATTGAGTAATTATCAAACCGTATTCATAGGCCCTGATTTATGTCCCCCAAGTTGTAAAATACCTTTGCTCCAAGTTTCTGCTGTACAATCAAAGTGTGATTTTGAAGTATGATGCTGAAAATGTATGCCTCATTTTATTTATTTTTTATTTTATTTTATTTTATTTTATTTTATTGTATTTTTTATTCTATTTTATTTTATTTTATGCAGCGGCTATTTGCACTAACTGTAAATAGCAATTAGATGCTATTTACACTAAGTGAAAATAGCATATTTTCTTAGTGATATGTGCTATTTGCACTGTGCAAATAGTGATGGATTCTATTTACACTAAGTGAAAATAGCAGTATTTTTTAGCAATATGCTATTTTCACTAAGATTCTATTTGCGATTTTTTTTGCTATTTTTACTACTTATTGCAAATAGTGGCACTTTTCTGCACCTCAGTATTGTAGTATGTTATGAAACAGTATATAATAATAACCTATTGAATGTTAATTAAAATTATAATTCAAATACCGTAACCCTACCTGATACTTTATTTCTAACTTTTTGATTATTTTCATCATTTTTATTAAAAATAAATGATTTTCCAATATTATATGAGATTTAAAAAGGGAGAAAAAAAAAGTTTGGCAGAAGGTGGATTCGAACACGAACCCGGGCCGATCGCATCAAAAAGAGTATGACATGCTGTGCCATCTACCAGCAAGGCACTTAGTCTGTTTGTTTTATTATTTTATTTTATTTTGTTATCTTATTTTATATAATTTTATTTTATTTTGGAATTTTTTTTTGTTTTATTTTATTTTATTTTATTTTATTTTATTTTATTTTATTTTATTTTATTTTATTTTATTTTAGGCAGTGGCTATTTGCGCTAATTAAATGCTATTTACACTAAGTGAAAATAGCATATTGTCTTAGTGATAGATACTGTTTACACTCTGCAAATAGTGATGGATTATATTTACACTATGTGAAAATAGCAGTATATTTTAGCAATATGCTGTTTACGCTAAGATTATTTGCACTATGTTAAAATAACAGGATTTTCTGCTATTTATACTACTTATTGCAAATAGTGGCAATTACCGGCACCTCAGTATTGTAGTACATTATAAAACAGTATGTAATAGTAACTTGTTAAGTGTTAATTATAATTTTATTTCAAATTATTAAATGGATGCCACCTTATTGAGACAATAAAGACCTCCTATACCTACCTTAACCCTACCTGATACTTTTTCAGCTTCTTGATTATTTCTGTCATTAAATGCTTTTCCGATGTGATATGAGATTTTAAAAGGGAGAAAAAAAAGTTTGGCAGAAGGTGGGTTGATCAAGGCAAAAAGAGTACAACACATGCTTTACCATCTACGCCACTGAAGCTGGTGATTGATAAACGTGTTTTGTAATGTTGACTAGCCCAATCACACATTGGTGGGCGGAGTTAGTGTAAAGAGCCTCTGCCAACAAGGCGGGCTATTTGCACTTAGTCTGGTTATTTTATTTTATTTTTATTTTTCTGGTGTGGCTAGCAGTGTATAAATTACCATTCTCAGCTTTAACATATATTTAAGTCAAGAAATAACCATGCTGTATTGAGCTCGGTAGAATTTCCCTGAAGCTTTGGTCCGTTTATTCAAGCGTAGGAATAGCATATTCATTAGTGTGGGCCTTATTGGCTAAACAGGCGGAAGGAGCCGTCTCCTCTGAATCAATGGTGAATGGGAGCGTTCAGTTAGATGCATCAAGTCCTCACTGACTGCGGCTTCAACGATGGCACATACTCTGCAAATTCTGAGGGTCTCATTTTCCCGCGTCTCAGTCTTTTAGCAGTGGGGATTACTTTGAAGCAGTGCTTAAATTGATCCATTAAGTGGGTTATTGATCAGGCCGTGAGACCCACGGGGCTGCTCCATTGGGCTCCCTCAAGTCTGAATAACTTTGCAGAGACACTGAATCATATGGAGGGAATCTAATTGAATGTGTGAGAGTATTCGTGCAAACGGTTGAAAATGACATTAGCTCGCACAGACGGCCCTTCGCTTCGTGCTGAATCAGAGATGAGTACATTTTCACCTGCCACCCCAGAGAGTGGGCCAGTAAGTGTAATAAAAAATGTATGCGTATTAAATAGTTACATTCTGCTGTGCTTAAAAGTGAAGGGTGTCATTTTTCAGCGTTAAAATAAAGACATCCGTAAGGTCATTTCTCTGATAAGTGTAAATACTGCGTCGCTGCAGTGCTATCAAAACATTTGTTGAGTGCCACAACCTGCCCAACACAACAATATTGGCTCAGCCAATGGCATAAGTTTATGAGAGGACCATTTTGTTAGCCTACACAACTAAATGTAGCAGTTTAAATTACACTTTAA
The DNA here is from genome assembly GCA_019740295.1 of Labeo calbasu. Classification (NCBI taxonomy): domain Eukaryota; kingdom Metazoa; phylum Chordata; class Actinopteri; order Cypriniformes; family Cyprinidae; genus Labeo; species Labeo calbasu. The sequence continues at coordinate 51,097 of JAHKKF010519351.1, read as the reverse complement.
GCTCTGAAGACTAACACTACATATAGCTTGAGATTGGTTCATCAGCAAAGCTATCATCAAAGCTCTTAGGTCAGTGCAGAGCACCCATGTTAGCCATGAATCATGACAGGTCCATTATATGCTAAAGTCTGTGTGCTGATGGATGTCAAACATATGGCAAACTTTGTCAACAGTGACACTGTCCCCACATGTGAGAATAAATATGTGCAGTGCTTTAAGGCGTGTGTAGGAGGATTGATGGGATGTGTTTGGTCTCGCAGTGACACTGAGCTAGAGAGCGTCTCTGTTTTTGTGTAAATAAACTTAAGTGATGTTTATTTTTGTGCAGATTCTATGCTTTCTCAGTTTTGTAGGATAATAATGAACTCTCACTCCTTTATATTGCTTTCTTTCTTGCACATCTTTAGAATAATGCTCCATTATGTCAGAATGACTCTTTTTTTTATATATATAATTACCATAATTGCAAGTTTGCTCAAAAACAAATCATTTTTTGGACTTTTTTGTGTTACAGTATTTAAACTGTGACACCTGCTTAATATAGAAAACTGCAGTTTTTGTATACAACCATCTGCTCTGAAAAGCATTTCTTAGTTGAAGTTGTACAGTACATATTTGGAAACTGTTGCTGAAATGTTTAAAACTATGTACATATTTTGTGCGTTATTACCTAAAGCTGTTTTTCCATAAGAGGGCAAAAAACTGTGTCAGTGGCTCAACTGCAACAGTGAATGTAAGCTTTGCATCCAAATGCAGGAAATACTTTCCCATTGGTCTTTATGAGAAATCTCAAGTGTGGGCCAAATTTCTTTGTAGGAAGGCCCCTTGATCATTTTCTTTTGAAAAGAGGGTGTCTGTTTTTCAGCTCAGCTCCCTCAGATTCTTCAAAGTTTTGTAGTGATGAAGCTTCTTCAGCCTCACAGAGCCAGGGAAACTGTAAGGAGAGAGCAACATTTCATATTTCCCATGCAACCAATTTTAACTATGGGATATTTCCTTTGTTGATTATTTTATTTTATTTTATTTTATTTTATTTTATTTTATTTTATTTTATTTTATGCATTTTAAATGTGTTTTTTACATGCTAGATATATTTAAGAAAAAAATAATAATTGCAGCAAAGTATGTCTCTGTAATTGGTTCATATGCACTGCCATTCAAAAGTTTGGGATCAGTAAGATTTTTAAGGTTGTAAAGTCTTTTCTGCTCTTCAAGGCTGCGAATACAGAAAAAACAGAAATATTGTGAAATGTTATTGCCATTTATATAGTGTTTTTCTATTTTATTATGCTTTAAAATAGAATTTATTCCTGTGATGCAAAGCTGAATTTTCAGCATCTTTATTCCAGTCTTCAGTGTCCTTCAGAAATCATTTTAATATACTGATTTATCGTCAATGTTGGAAACAGTTGTGCTGGCTTATTATTTTTGGAACGTTTTTAAAACATTAAACAGCATTTATTTAAAATAGAAATCTCTTGTAACAATATACACTGCTGTTCAAAGTTTGTGGTCAGTAAATATTTCCTTTTTTTTTTCTTTGAAAGAGATGATTTTTTTTTATCAAGGATGTGTTAAATTGATAAAAAGTGGTAGTAAAGACTTATGTTGTTAGAATAGATTTTAATTTTGAATAAATTGTGTTCTTTTTTACTTTTTGTTCATCAAAGAATCCCGAAAACTTATCACAGGTTCCAAAAAATATTAAGCAGCACAACTGTTTTCAGCATTGATAATAAATCAGCATATTAGAATGATTTTTGAAGGTTCATGTGACACTGAAGACTGGAGTATTGGCTGATGAAAATTCAGCTTTGCATTACAGCAATAAATTGTATTTTGAAGTATATGAAAATAAAAAAAGCATGTTATTTTAAATTGCAATAATATTTTATATTACTTTTTTTCTGTATTTTGGATGAAATAAATGAAAGTTTGATGAGCATAAGACACATCTTTAAAAAAAACTTTTGAATGGCAGTGTATAGATTTTTTTATTTTTTTTTTTTGGCTGTCATATTAGATTGGCCCTGTAGATGCATCTCTCTGATTCCTGTTGAATGAGACAACCCGAAATTAAATGTGGGAATATTAATTTTACCTCAGTCTCATTTCACCTTGACTAGAGGACAAATTAAAGTGACAATTTACTCATCAAAACTTACTCTCCTGTCGTTCTGAATTCTTTATATACAGGTTTGGAATTTACAGGTATTTTGAAGATTTTTTTGAGGATTGTAGCATCTTTCCATTGACGTTCATTGTTAAAAAAAATAAATAAATAAATAATATATATATATATATATATATATATATAATTTTTCCTTTCTTAATATCTTATATGTTCCTCAGAAGAAAGTAAGTCGTGCAGTTTTAGATGATGAGGGTGCATAAATGATGACAATTTTCATTTTGGGTGAACTATCCCTTTAAGTAACTTACAGCTTCCCCCACTGTGCCTTATTTGTGCATGATATGACATTTTATTATTGCCTTTGTTACTTGTGCACTTTCTTGGCTCTGCAGTGTTTTGCAAACAAAGAATTTATGTAGCTGAAGACGTATCCTGCCGTCATTAACATCAGTGCCGCATGGATTCATTTCGGTGTTATGAGTTCTGCCATTTAAACAAATAATCTTCAAGCTCGGTGTAGAATCTCCGGCATAAGTTTTAGTGGAAAAATGCTCTGTGCTCGAACCACATGGAGGTGTTAGCGGTTACTGAAAGAGCCCTATCAGCATTGTGCCCTTGAGCGAGGCACTTAACCCCAGGCTGCTCCAGAGGGACTCTCCCTACAATCAGTGTAATACAAGTCACTTCCAATAAAAATAGCTAATAATAAAACTCCAATCCCAGACACCCAAGTAGCAGCTGCATCTTTCCAGTGCAAGCGCCATCGACTGTGGTTTCTCAGCAGTATAGCACGCATTCCGAGTGCGGTTTCGAGCGCTGATCTAATAGCCCACTAATAAGAGCACATTCCTCATCCAGAACATCTCATTAATAGTCTGTTGACATTTGAAAATAAATATAAATGCAAATATTGACTTCTTGTGTAGATGACAGGAAGACTGTGGGAGGATTCACTTGCGAGAGCGAGAGACGTCACCTCTTTCTGTGCATTTAACGAGCTGCACGTGACGTTCTACAAAAGAGCTAAAACACAGCTGACAGAAATCCCATCAACCTGTCCAAAAGTATCAGTTCCGTAATTTAGACGTAAGTACTGTATGTGCGAGGTGACTAAACATGTGGGTGTTTCCATGTGCTCGGGCACATGCAATCATGTGTATGGATGTCGAAGTGTGTTTACACATGCGTTTGGTTATCTGTGGTGTGTTTGTGTGAGTGTGCGCTCATGCATGTGTGCACATGTATGTGAGCCTGCCGAGACCGCAGCAAGAGATGCACCTGCCAGCTAGGGGAACAATTAGAGGCACAGTGAGAAGACGGCAGGATTACTCTGAGGCTGTTGCTTCACGCCTGCATAGTGCCACCAGAAAAGTGTGTGTGAAAAAGAGACGCACACAGTCTCTACAATCTCTTTGCTGCCTGCATGTGTGATTTCCTCTCTTGCAGTGAGAGCGGTTTCTGATGCTTTACCTCTCATTCTTTGTTATTCTAAAGAGTTGAGGTTGTTTGTGATGCATTAGTAATGTTGGATAGCTCCTGTAAGTGGCATTTTTCTTTATAATCATCAGTATGTTAATACATTAAGACTATACACTATATTTCACAAGTTGGTTTTAATGTTATGCTTACCAAAGCTGCGTTTATTTGGAAAAAAAAACTTTATATAATAAATTTACTGATACCAATTTTAATGTTTAAAAATTTAATTTATTCCTGTAATCATTACTCCATTCTTCAGTGGCACATAATCAATCAGAAATGATTCTAATATGCTAATTTGCTGCTCAAAAGACAACTATTATCAGTCTTGAAAAAATCTATCTACAGTGCCTTATTTTAAAGTCTTATTTTAAACTACTTTAAATTATTTTTTTCCCACATCAATCCCACACAATCCATACACCATAATGACAAAGCATAAAACAGGTTAGTAACAACTTTGCAGATTTGCTAGAAATTATGAAATGATTCCATTGCATAAGTATTCATACCCTTTTCTGGGGCACTTGAAATTTAGCTCAGGAGCACTCGTATCGCTTGTAGATGTTACATCACTTCGAGTGGCAAAATCATTTGAATGAGTATGATTTGGAAAGGCACACACCTCTCAGAAAAAGATCTAACAGCTGAAAATGCATATCAGACCAAAAACCAAGCCCTGAGGTCAAAATAACTGCCTGTGGAGCTCAGAAATAGGCTTATGTCAAGACACAGATCTGCGGTTCAGAAAAAAATTCTGCTGCATTGAAGGTTCACAGATGCATGTAGTCTCCATTATCCATAATGGAAGATGCTTGGAACAACTAGGACTCTTCCTAGAACTGGCCTCTTGGCCAAACTGAGCAATTTGGTGGAGAAGCGGGCTTGGTTGTAGTTGTGACCAAAAAGCTGATGGTGACTCTAGTTGAGCTCCATGATCATATATGCAGATGGAAGAAACTTACAGAAAGACAAACATCACTCCACCAGTTCGGTCTTTATTGTGGTGTGGCCAAACGCAATCCTCTCCTCAGTGAAGGCACATAAAAACACACTTGGAATTTGCAACAAAGCACCTAAAGGACCCTCAGACTGTGAGAAACAAGATTCTCTGGTCTGATGAACTTCAATTCCAAGCATCATGTTAAAAGGAAACCAAGCACTGTTTATCACCCACAGAGTTCCATCCCAAAAGTAAAGTGTGCTGGTAGCAGCCTCTTGCTTTGGGGCTGTTTTTCAGCGGCAGGGACTGAGGGACTCGTAGGAGGAGAAGGAAAGCTCAATGCACCAAAATATTGAGATGGTCTTAATGAAAACCCATAGCATTCAGAACCTCAGACTGGGCCGAAGGTTCACCTGGCAACAGGACAATGACCCTAAGCACACAGCATATAAGCAGTGGCTTATAGACAACTTTGTGAATGTCCTTGAGTGGCCCAGCCAGAGCCTTGGCTTGAACGCAATCAAATTTTTCTGGAGAAACCTGAAAATGTCTGCCAGCCCCATCCAAGCTGACAGCATGAGAGGTGAAGAGGTGAGGCAAAGAATGGCAGATAATTGCCAAATGGCAGGTTTTAAAGTTGCATCGTACCCAAGAAGACTTGAGGCTGTAAAGGTGCTTTAACGAAGTACTGAGTTAAGGGGTATGAATACTTATGCAGTGTACTTATTTTAATATTTTATTTTTAATAAATTTGCAAAGTTCTCATGAATTGATGTAAGAAAAAAAGTAATTTAAAGCAGTTTAACATAAGTCTGCAAATCTGAAAGTCTAACAAAATGTGAAAAAAAATTAAGGGAATACTTTTTTGGGACACCTTATTATATAACATGCAATAATGTGACATTTCCAATCTGTTTTCAACAGACTATACATTGTTCCTTTCAAACCGTAGAGTGTGACATTAAAAGATTCTGTTGTAACAAGACAATTAGTTGCACGTCTGCTTGAAATTAACAAAACTATGTAAAGTCATGTGTTAATGAGAACCACTGGCTCTATTTCAGCAGGGAAAGACTGGGAATAGACAAGCAGTCTGAGTGATGATGGCAAGACTTCAGCCTTTTATCCCAGACACAGGCCATGGTGGCCCATTAGCATGGCTGGGCTCCTCTCATCATCTGTTATTGAGCTAAATGTGTTTGGAACTGATACCACTATGGGCCAAGTGAAGCAGAATAACCATGATCAATCTGGCAGCTCCAATCAAAGCATCCCAGAATTAAGGCTCTCATTAAACCAATGATTTGTGACCTTTTGAGTTTATACAGCATACTGATCTTCCTATGCGACATTGCTGCTCGTCCCATCACGCCGTGTCATTCAATGTCATATATGTGCTGTTTTTAAACTGGACGTCCATTGCTAAGTCAAGCGCAGTAACACAAGATATTTGAAAGCGATCTCTTTGACGGTTGTTGTCTACCAAACACGGTGGAATCGGTACGTCACGGATGAACTGCCGCTGCCGCGTATCCGTCAAACCTCAGGTCCAGTAATGCGTCTTTTAGAGATAGAGTTCCTAATTGACGTGACGAAGCGGCCTTAAAGATCCGTTTCCCCCGAGTGATGTTCCAGACGCGCTCTGACTGTCCTGCTATCTCTTTCATAGGCGTATGCGGTTAAACGCGGATGTACAGACCTTCTGGATATCCGAGGGCAGGATATTATTATGATCACGGGAATTTGAGTGGAGAGAGAAAATCATAATAAAAAAAACAAAACATCAAAAAGCTGCTTACAAAGTGGTCAGGTCTGCAAAGTCGCCCACCGCAGCGGCTTTCATCCGGTAAGATAATAGGCCCGCGGACCTTTTCAAAAGACATTGTTTCACTTAATGACAAGGTTGGGACGATCCGTGAAAGCTTAAAACCCCTTCATTTCTGAAACTTGACAGCTTCTCGGAAAAAAAAAGAAAAAATGAATGCTTTAAAGTCAATGCCAAAGCTTGGAAGGTGCTGTATATCACTAGATGGTGATGGGATGCTACGAAGCATATTTTATTCAAGAGCATATAGTTCATCTTCCTGTTATGTTGATCAACATAGATTTCCTCTGATGTATTAAATCCTTCATGTCTGCTCTAGCGCCCCATATATTTGGGTTTGTGCCGTCTAATTAGGGCATGGTGAGAGTGAATGGCAGTTTTTAATTGGCAGAGTTGCTCGTTTGGAGTCCTATATTTATCACTGTAACAACAGTCACCTCCATGCATGGTTAATTATTGACATGAGAGTGTTGTATAGTAACTTGGCAACAGCAACCCCACATGCTAACTGTTGATTGGATGAATAATAGAAGTTTGAATCTAACAAGATTTCTTTCAAGGTGTTTTATATATGTAAGTACATGCAAAGATGAATGTGAATATACAAGTCTCACGTTTTGCATGATAGATACACTTATGCATGATACGGCTCTATGCTTACTTTTCTTTTTAGGAGCACTTTTGCTCCTCACTTAAAAAAAATGTAGGAGCACAGTCAAAATTTCAGGAGCACCTTCTAATTAATAATCAAAAAATCTGATCAAAAATTTGCCTTCCCATTACAAGGTGATATTTGACTCCTACAGAGGTGGCACAGAACACAAAAATGGCTTGTAGGTGTATTTTCATATGTTTATGAGGCTCAGAGGTGGCATGAGTACAATCAAATTCAAAAACTCATGTTGAGATTAATGTTTTAAATATAAAATTTTAAATATAGAAATATTAAATGATTTAAAGATACTTTTAAAATGAAACTAAAACTGCCAGTAGGTGACAGCAAGTCATTGATTTAATTACTGAATCATTCATTCATTTGATTCGTTCAAACAGCTGATTCATTTAGGAATAAAGCAAGTGACTTCATAAACACAACAATGCTGTGTTTGAATGGATATGCGCAGCCACTTAATATTAACTTCTTGTTTATTCTTCTTGTATCAATCAATATCTCATTTACAAACTCCCTTAAAAATCATTAAAAGTTGTCATCTTAGTTCATCGTGATCTTACAAAGGTCCATTATAATTAACAAAGCAATATACACTGCACAATGAATCTCTTATTTACACTCTCTCTACACTTTGTTTATGAAAGGTTTTGTGAGGTATGTCTGTGATACATTACTTAACAGTGCAAAAACACATAGAAACCAGTGAGGCTCCCCTCAGTGCAAACACAAATATGCGGATCGGGTCAGTTGCACTGGTGCATCCTCTAGTGAAAGCCAATCCAAAATTTATCAAGCCTAATATAGTTTATCACAAATGACTGTACAACTCGAGTAAATACATTAGTCAAAAAGTTTGGGAACTCTCTGCATAATGACATGAAGCCATTATAACCTGGAACAGATAAAAAAAAAAAAAAATTCAAATTAATAATCTATATCCAAACATCAGCGGCCGGTTGCTTAAAAAGGTTAAGACTAGTCTTTAAAGTTAGCCAGCTAATTTCTTTTTTCTTTAAGACTGGTCTTGATTTTTTTTAACTCAGTTACATGAAAATGTCTAAGTTGAATCCAAAAAATAAAACTGGTTACCTTTTGACTAACTGCTAATTGGTCAGACTAGTTCTTAAGACACTGTCTTAACATAGAGGCTAAGTTTACGCAACTGGCCCCAGAATGCCTTTCACAGTACAATATAGTGTTTACTCACCTTTTTGTAGTTAAGTATTTCTTTTTTCAGATATTGTTATCTCTAAAAATGAAAACAGACATGAAATATTGTATATACTGTCATGTGTGGTTTCCACTAACAGTCAAAGATGTACAGTTTCACATGTTCCTTGTGATGATGACGTAATATTGACCCAACAACCATTGCACTCTGTACATTATTGGCTTCTGTTAAATTATTCACCAAATATCTGTTAAGCTATCACACTACTCTAACAGTTATTTTTTTTGTGAATAATTGAACAAAAGCTTTTATAGTTTTTCAGTGCACAGTTCATTTCATCCAAAAAAAACGACTTTTTTAGTGTGTGTGTTAAATCACAGAAACGTTTGTAATATCATTGAATTAACTGTCTGGATAATGAAAACAAATTTACATTTTAAATAACTGACATCTAAGCAAATTAAACATGTAGAACATGCTTTTGTATCTGCATTCCTGATCAAAGTATCCATTGTTTTCAAATCACAGTTTACTATCAGAACACTATTTCTGATTTTAATTTGGTTTTGTTATGAAAGGAATAGTTCACTCAAAAAAAATGAAACTTTGCTGAAACTTTTCTCACCCTTAGGCCATCCAAGATGAATTTGTTTCTTGTTTGGAACAGATTTAGAGATATTTAGAATTACATCACTTGCTCACCAGTGAATCCACTGCAGTGAATGGGTGCCGTCAGAATGAGAGTCCAAACAGATAATCCATCATTAAAGCAGACTAACTTCAAACCATTGTTTCTGGCTAAAATACAGATCAGTAAGAAATCTATCCACTGTTGTCCTCTCACATCAAAATGCATATTTGTTTACAACTGTTTTGGACTGTTTTTCTTGTAAATGATGGTTGATGTCAACCTAATTTAGACAAGACAACTTTTTCACTGGAGAAACAATGTTATGGATGAAGGACTTGAATGAAGTAAAAAGATCTTGATGAATTACTGACATTCTACTATTGATGGACTGGAGTCATTTGGATTATTGTGAAGTTTTTATCAGCTGTTTGGACTCATTTTGACGGCACCCATTCACTACAGTGGATCCATTTGTGAGCAAGTGATGTAATGATAAATTTCTCCAAATCTGTTCTGATGAAGAAACAAACTCATCTACACCCTGAATGGCCTAAGGGTGAGTAAATTATCAGCAATTTTTTTCATTTTCGGCTGAACTATTCCTTTAATTTTCTTGTGTTGCATTGTTCTGAAAATAGTTGATGTCTATATGTATGCATTTAGCATGCAACTCATGCATGTTTAGCGTTCACCCACTGGAATCCTCTTTGATGCATCTCTCATACATACTGCTGGTCTAGTTCTACTTTTCAGCTTTGAAGTGTTTGCTTTGAAATATTTTTTCTAAACATCACACCCTCATCTTTCTACTTACTCAGCTGCCTCTCAATTTCAGCTGATTGTGGCAAACAAGTGTTTTCTAATATGCATACCGATGAAAACTATCTAGAAACTACACTTTCCTTGAAATCCAGATGCTTTAGCTCTATGCAGTCTCTACAGCAAATGCTTGTGGAAACCAAACGTTGTTGTGATGGATAACAGCATGGAGGTCACAGTCCTTGACAAATATTCTATGGCATTTAATGATTTTAGATGTATGAAATACAGGGCTGGAAAATAACAGCAGTAAACTAGATCTATTCAAAATGCATCTCTGTGCATGCCAACCAACTCAGCCATTCTTTGGGAATACACAAGACAAGAGGATGACATAGAGGCGGCAATTATTTTGCGTGCGGAGAGGCTTCATAACTCAATAAGAACATAGCTGTGAATGATTTATTTGGCTGTTCACGGGAGTACAGGCATAAATCAGCCAACTCACCTGTCCTCGTCGCTTATTTATGGCCTCTGTTATTTATAGTCCGTGCTGTGGGGTAATCAATATACTTTATTTTAATTACATTTTACTTCTCAACACTGTGTCCAGCAGCACATTTTTATGTTGAAAACATTCATTAACATGTGGGAAGCGGAGTGATTCGCAACTCAGGCTTTGCTTTGATAGAGGGGATCAGAGCGGCAAGAGAAAGGACAGAGTGTTCAATGACATACACAAGTATCTGTAATAAAACAAAGGAAAATCTAGTTTAAAACCTGGTTTAAAACCAGTTTAAAAAGTTAATAGAAATGCAATCATATTCATATTAGGTTCCTATCATTTGTAACAAAACTTTTGAAAGAAATGGTGATTTTTAACAGTACTTTTTTAACAAATATCTATCATTCAGTTTTTGGGGAGTCACACCGCATGATGTTTTACTAACAGATCTGATATTGCAGTGTCATGGAAAAAAAAATCAGTTTAAATGTTATATATATACAGTCATGGCCAAAAATATTGGCACCCTTGCAATTCTGTCAGAGAATGTCACTTCTCTCATAGAATTGTTCCAATTGCAAATGTTTTGGTATTCACGTGCTTATTGTTTTTGTTTGCACTGCAACAACACAAAAAAAAAAACAGAGAAGAAAAGTCAAACTTGATAAAAATTTCATACAGAACTCAAACATGGACTGGACAAAATTATTGGCACCCTGTCAAAATTGTAAGAAATAATTGCTTTTCAAGTATGTGATGCTCCTGTAATTTGTATTTAGACACACCTGTGGCAAGTAACAGGTATGGGCAATATAGTAATCACACTTGCAACCAGTTAAAACACAGAAAAGTTGACTCAACCTTTGTGTTGTATGTCACACTGAGCATGGAGAAAAGAAAGAAGTGTAAAGAGTTGTCTGTGGATTTAAGAGAAAAAATTGTGGAAAAACATGGACAATCTCAAGGCTCGAAGTCCACCTCCTGATATCTTAATGTTCCTGTGTCCACTGTGCGTAATATCATCAATAGGTTTACAGCCCATGGCACTGTAGCTAACCTTCCTGGACGTGGACTAAAGAGCAAAATTTATAAAAAATTACAACGAAGGATTGTTTGAATGGTGGATAAAGAATTGATTAATTTCCAAACAAATTCAAGCTGATCTGCAGACACAGGGTACAACAGTGTCAGCTCGCACTATCCCTCGAAAAGGGGCGCTATGGCAAGAGACCCAGAAGGACACCACTGCTGACACAAAGACATAAAAAAGCAAGACTGGAGTTTGCCAAAACTTATGTGACAGAACCACAATCCTTCTAGGAGAATGTACTGTGGACAGATGAGACAAAAGTAGAGCTTTTTGGTAAAGGACATCATCACTGTTTACAGAAAAAGAAATGAGGCCTTCAAAGAAAAGAACACAGCCCCTACAGTCAAACATGGTGGAGGTTCAAAGATGTTTTGTTGCTTTCCTGCTTCTGGCACTGGATGCCTTGACTATGTGAACGATGTCATGAAATCTGATGATTACCAGAAAATTGTGGGGTGCAGCGTAGTGGCCAGTGTCAGAAAGCTGCGTCTCCACCAGAGGTCATGGGTCTTCCAGCAGGACAATAGCACGGAACTTCAAAAAGCACTCATAAATGGTTACAAACAAAGCGCTGGAGTGTTCTGAAATGGCCAGCAATGAGTCCAGATCTAAATACCATAGAACACCTGTGGAGAGACAAAGAGCAGTTGGGAGTAGGCATCCTTCAAATCTGAATGACCTGGAGCAGTTTGCAAAGAAGAGTGGTCCAAAATTCCAGTAGAGAGGTGTAAGAAACTCATTCATGGTTACAGGAAGCGTTTGATTTCAGTTATTTTTTCCAAAGGGAGTGATACCAAATATTAATTTAAGGGTGCCAATAATTTTGTCCAGTGCATTTTTTGGGTTCTGTGTGGAATTGTATCAGATTTGACACTTCTTCTCTGTTTTTTTGTGTTGTTCCAATGCAAACAAAAAACATAAACATGTGAGTACCAAAACATTTGCAACTGCAACAATTTTCTGAGAGAAGGGTTGCATTTTCTAACAGAATTGCAAGGGTGCTGATATTTTTGGCCATGACCCTCTCTCTCTCTCTCTCTCTCTCTCTCTCTCTCTCTCTCTCTCTCT
>JAHKKF010519351.1:0-30503 GCA_019740295.1 Labeo calbasu | reverse complement strand
GTGAAAATTGTTTCTACACCATTTTTTTGTACATAACTGGGGTGGAATGGTGTAGATATCAACACTTTTGGTGAATAATGACTTTTCTTCTTTGAATTTTCTTCTTTTCCTCTCAAAAAAATCATGCATCATTTATCATATGACTTGAGAAGAGTATAGTGCATAGATTGTATAGACCAATTTAATGAAAATTTAAAGTGGGTTTGCATGCTTTTAAAGCTTGAAATCTCCAGTTCTGATTCTGAAGTGTATGAAAAAGTGCGACCAGCACATTCTTCAAAATATTTGCTTTTGTGTTCCATTAAAGCAAAAAATCATACAGTCTAGAATGACATTACGTGAGTCTAAATGAAATGATCTTAATTTTGAGGTAAACTATCTCTTTATTTTAATGGTCATAACTGTTTTTCACTCTTTTCATGCTTTAGTCCCTTTTTCTCTGCACTGAAAACCTGCACACTCAGATCTGTGAGATGAGAGATGCTGTGCTGTGCATGGAAATGACAGTGCAGAGAAAACACTGCAGCTCATCAGCTGTGGATGATCTATTTCTACTAATCATAAAAGTTTATGACTTGAGACTCAGTTGATTTGATATGACCTGAAGTTCATTAAAGATGACATTGACTGCGCGTCTGTGTGTGTGTGTGTGAGCGTCGGGCTTACGCTTTCAAGGGGTACGTCACAGTCTTTGCACAGCCCTTTCTGACTGTGTCATTTAATGAAAGAAGGACTTACTGTAACTTATAAAGAATAAAGCAGACTAGATTCAGCAGTTATCATGCAAATAGAAATCCTCCTTTTCCCCAGGTAATCCTCTCAGGTCTGTGGAGCTGAGCTGGGAGATTGCTTGAGTGTCGCACTAAAATAGTGCCGCTATCCTAATATGCCTCTGGAAACCTGTGATGCTATTGCACAGGGACATAGGAATGCCCATTTCACACTTCTCTGCTGTTTTTTATGAATCTGATGTGCAATCAAGCTGACAGACGCCCTAGTGGTGCGACAGCTAATGGAGAGTCCTTTAAATCAAGAGAAAGAGGCTCTTGCTCGCCACATAGAGTGTCCTTACATCAGCTTCACCTGGGGATTACATTTGGGTCACATGATCGCCACTCCTGTTCCTTGGATTTATTCTTTATTGTCGACTGGAAACATAAATACAAGGCATTTATTCAAAGAGCTTTCCGATTTGTTTCACCTCATGGATAGTATGATAGGTAGAACTAGGCAACATTGGGGATGTTACACTGTTTAATGGTTAAAGTCTGTGTGAACTATGAGTAGCTGCTGACTTATTGTGTAGTAAATAGAGGGCAGTTTTTTTTTTTTTAAAGGGGACATTGTATGCCCGTTATGTTCACTTTTACAACCAAATACAGAACAGCTGCATTGCTTATGAGACATTGTTGTCGCTACAGCTGCTCGACTGTGGAGAAAATGGTGGACAGCGTACAACTGGCTAAGGGTTAAAATATGCTATTAAAGAGCAGTCTGTCAGTGGTCTTATGCGGGGACTGAGCAATATGACATCATACAAGAGCAGTATGATGTCATACTGCTCAGAAAATCAAAATGATAATCAAGACTGTTTAGGTTTTTTGGGGATTAAAAAAAGAAGTGAATGTATTTGTTTGACTGTAGGATGGTTGTGTCCACACAATGCTAGAACACATTTATATGCAGACATCATGTAAAAGTAAATTTTGCACCTGATGTCCCCTTTAACATTAAAGTGTTAGATGACAGCAAAGGTAATGTTTTTCAACCATCCCGTCAATCCATCCAATTCTATTCATCCATCCTGTCCATCCTGTCCATCCTGTCCAATCCCATCCATCCTCTCCATTCATCCAGTCCAGTCCGTCAATCCGTCCAATTCCATCCATCCTATCCAGTCCCATCCATCCATCCCGTCCATACATCCCTCCTTCACATCCAATCCTGTCCAATTCATCTATCCATCTGTCTGTCCAATCTCGTCAGTCCAACCAATCCCATCCATCCAGTCCATCCAACCAGTCCAATCCCATCCCATCCATTCATACTATCCAGTCCCATCCATCCAATCCATCCATCCCGTCCAATCCTGTCCAATCCCATCCGTTCATCCCGTCCATCCCTTCCATCCAAGTCCTTCTTTTATCTGTCCGTCCACTCCCGTCAATCCGTCCAATCCCATTTATCCAGTCCATCCAACCCGTTCAATTCCATACTTCACGCCCATATCCCATCCATCTCTCCCTCCCATCCAATTCCGTCACTTCCGTCTGCCGTCCATCTTGTCCAGTCCCATCCAGTCCATCTATCTCATCCAATTCCGTCCGTCCATTCATCAATCCAGTCCAATTCCATCCATCCAGTCCATTCCTCCCAACCATATCCATTCAATCCTGTCAATCTGTCCAATTCCACCCATTCGTCCGTCCATTTGTCCAGTTTCATCCATCCATCCTGTCCAATCCTGTCCATCTATCCATCCCATCCAATCCTGTCCAATTCCGTCCGTCATCTGTCCGTTCGTCCATCCATCCGTCTGTCCGTCCGTTCGTCCATCCAATTCCGTCCATCCATTCAGTTCCATCCCTCCCTTCTTCCCTTTTAATAGACTTAAATTACACCACACCATGGACCATGATTTGCTGCTTGCTAGTCCATTTCAGGTATTAGTAGGCTGGATGTTCTCATTGTAGACATTTCATTGGACAAAGATTTGTCTAGTGCAGAATCAGTATTCTTTCCATCTTTTCACCCATTTGGATTTGATAAGCCAGTCACATAGATGAAGAGACGATGCCTTCCATCACGTCTTTGGACAATGTTCATTTGGAGCATGTGTAGAAACTAGTAGTATGGAATGGTTAACTCTACAGTATAGAATCATTGTCATACAGTTGTCATATATTATATTTAATAGATTCATACTATTTATTTTGTTTTATACATATCCCAGTTTATTTTATTTATTTTGCTACTGCCTCCCTCGCTTGGACGCAACATCCCTGACATGGCTTATGTAACTGGAGTTATATAAAAATCAGTGACAGTGAAAATCCTGGTGTTTTGTTACAGTATGTAAGCTGACAAGATCAGATCCTGCCTTTGATCTCGTTCCCTTTTGAAAAGTAAGTTATCTAACACGGGTCACCTTGCATCATCTGCTATAAACCCAGAGGACAGCTAAATTTTAATGTAAAGGTAAACCCATTTTACACATCCTGTTATGTGTTACTGCAGATGGCTAG
Source organism: Labeo calbasu (assembly GCA_019740295.1). Lineage (NCBI taxonomy): Eukaryota > Metazoa > Chordata > Actinopteri > Cypriniformes > Cyprinidae > Labeo > Labeo calbasu. Next base: position 27,258 of record JAHKKF010519351.1, on the reverse strand, counting down.
AGAAATTTTATAATCAGATTCTCTCTTCCTGATGTTTGTAACTGAGGTTTTGTAGGCAAACATCAAAAGCTGCAAGTCCTCAGTGAAAAATAAAGGAAAGAGTGAATGGCTTGATTTTCATTCCAAATGACCATTTACCCTATCCCTGACCTTCAGCCGGAAAAAAGCTCACGAGTTCAGTCTAGCCAAGATGGGATACTAAATACCCACAAACAAACTTTATAGGCTCTGCATGTCTCTGCGTAGGTTTGTATTCATGGCGTCTGGAGAAGAGAACTCCGGTTCATGTCCTTGAGGGCAATAGTCCAGCTGTCTTATGAGGCTCCATTCACTCAGCTCTGCCATTATACGTGACTAACTGCATTTGCTTGGTAATTAGTCAGTGTGATTGAGAGAGAAGGAAGGGGTTTTTTCCCGCTACGCAAAATCTTAGCATCCCCTTTGGGTTGTTAACTGAGAAGGTAGGATGCTCAGTTTCATCATTATTCCCTCCCACCACTGCTACGTCCATTATTCTGACAGGTATATCACTGCTTTTTGTTTTCAGTTTGCTAAAGAGAGAGAAAAAAACATCTGCTTTTTACATTTAGATAAAGGTTTCGAATGTCTTCGGTGGGGCTCTTTGATAATTGAATAATTGATGTAATTGATATGGGTCCTCATGAATTTGAGCTCTACTGTTGTCCTCGTTTAAGCTTGCAATTAAGTGTGATTTGCTGAATTAGAAAATTAGCTTTTTATATCAAATGGTCTCTGTGGTTTTCTCTTTCCAAAGATACCTGGTTTTATGTGACCGTACCAGACTTTTCAAAGCATTTGTTTTCTTCTGTTTGAAAGCATGTATTTATAGTGAAAATATTTAAAGTTTAGTTTCAAATTCCCATTTGAAAGTATTCATGAAGACCGCAGGCAAATTTTAATAAAACCTCTCCTGTTTTAGAGTTTGAAGATGCACAAATAAATGTAGATACACATTTGAGCTAAAGCCCAGTGCTAATCTGTGTTTTATTTTGCATATGACTTCACAGCTAGTTCAACCAAGGATGACCAGATTGCTGAATGTCCCTAAAGCTTCCATTCAAATAAACATCTTTTAAGGCTAAATCTGTCTCTCTCTCTCTCTCTCTCTCTCTCTCTCTCTCTCTCTCTATATATATATATATATATATATAAAATCCTATTTAGGTAAGTCTTGGCTATCTTTTCTGATGCATTGGTGCACATCTCTTTCAAAATCATGAGCTGACTAGGTTTATCTCTGGTGATAAGATTCATAAATTATACTCTTTCCAAAATCTTAATACTTAAGTGTGGACAACATCTGACACAGGACATTGGATGACCATTTTCCACAAGTTGGTATGATCCTTTAAGGTCTTCATGAAATGTCTGCAACATACTTTGGTTAAAAGTCCTCTATGGTCATGTAAAACAACACCTTTTTACCTTGTCAAAAACATCTCTATTCACAGTGACCCATTTTGGTCACTGTGGTCACTTTAAATGATAATGAGCTACTGATCACCCCGCCCCCTCTCTTCCAATTTGTATTCGGTGGTGCGTTACCATTAAAAACAAAACTAATCCACTGCATCCTCAGTGGCTCTGATGTTGGGAGAAAATGAAGACTCTTGTATTCACTTTTATATCCAACTACAACACACTTGCATTGCTTACGAGACATTGTTGTCTCTACAGCTGATTGAGCTTGGAGAAAATGGCGGACAGCGTACAACTGGCTGAGGGTGTAAATATGTTAATGAGGGCCAGTCCATCAACTGTCATGGGCGGGACCTGAGCATTGTGATGTCACAATGCTCAGAAAATCAAAACGGCTTAATAATTTTTTAGGGTTGTTTTGGGATGTGAATGGATTTTTTTATGATTGTAGGGTGCTTGTGTCAGTTTATATGCAAACACCATGTAAAAGTGAATTTTAAAAGTAGAAATGTTGAATTTAAGCAGTATGAAGTCAAGATAAACATGACATATCAGTGCATTGCCATTAGTTGAAGGGCATATTTGATAGAGGGAGGTGAAACAGCCTTTTTTTTTTTTTTTTAGAACTGTCTTTATTACAATAAATAGGCTGTTTATTGTCATTATTAGTGAATGATTCAGAAAATCTCACAGTGGCTTAGTTTCTCTGTCTGGGTTTGAAGCGGGGATTCCTAGAGCTTAATGTCCCCAATGTACATGTTCTCTAATGCCAAGACATTTCCACAAAAGACATTCATGTCCATCCACTGTTAGTGCTCAGAAATGAAACTAGTTATCCTGAACCCGTAGGCGGCCTTATGGTAAAGTATGAATGTAGCTTCCAATCTGATAACACAATGATGAACCAGATATGTGTGCTAAGAAAAAGACAAATATAATAAGATATTAAAAAAGAAAAAAAATATATATCAGCAGAGCTGTGGATACCGCAGGGGAGCGTAGAAAGTGAGTTTACTGGATTACACTTTCAAAGAAACCTTCTGCGAATGCGAAACGTCTATTAATAGAATCTGTGATCATGGAGTGAATATCACTGTGACGCTTACATTATATTACCTTATGACTGCCTATTTAATCTTTTCATCTGAGGAGCATAATTAAAGATTTACCTGCTGCATATGAACGTAATTCTCGGCACAATTAAATACGTTCATGTTATAGAAGGTTAGAATGATTAGACAGTCAAACTGCTTTGGAATATGTCTGGAGGGCAGAAGTCTTTGTATTTCATAGAAAATATTAAATGAATATCCCTGAGCCAAGGTTCCTACAGGGCTTGTGTTTTGACCAGTCTGTATGACAGACTAATTTATAATGCTGTGGTGGAAAAGTGAATTATTTGAAATCTTGTAAATGCTGGCAGGTCATGCCCTTCCTTTGATCCCTGTGATCAAATTGAATTTGCCCCTGTATAAAAAGAAGACCTTGCATTTTGAATGTGCTATTCGTTTTGCACCCGCTGCCTTGTGATAGACACAGATGGATGCATGCGCAACCACCAAGTGCAACCTTGTAAAAAAAAAAATGTAAAATCGAATACAGATAGTTTTGAATAACATTTCACCTGACATCTCATCTTCTCAGGAAGTCTGGCAATTAAATCTGCTAGTTTCAGCGTTATTCAGAGTTGAAGTTTTAAAACTATTATCTCCAGAGATGCGAACGTCCTTCACGACTGTTTCATTGAACAGAATGATATAGATTCCAAAGCAATTGTGTGTAAAAGTGAATATTTTATTGCACACACAATACATTTGGATTGTCCCCATGGTGTGCTTGAAAATAAGGTCACTGGTTTTTACTGATGCATTGAATCTAGTTAGCAACCTTGTTACCTAGTTTTTAGCGATACTGAAAGCTGAACTAAAAACGGTTTCCACCGTTTATTTATTCAGAGCAGCGCAAGCTTGTTTATTCCAGACCAAAGAGTTTGCGTTTATGGTCTAGAGATCCCATAAATTCAGTGCCCTTGCAAGGTGAATGAAGTCCCTCTGGAGTTCTTTGACCTGTTAAGGCCTTTATTTTGCCCCCCGCTGTTGTCGCCAGCAAAGGCAATTGCATTTTAAGATGTGCTTTACATTACAAAGGTGGAATAATGTCCATAGCCTGGAGTATGCAGCTACCGCGAACACAGCGGTTATTACGTGCGCTGTCGAGAGAGTGGACCGTAGAGGCCTGTCCCATTTTGCTTTTAAACAGTCCACTGGATCTGTCCTAAAATCCAAATGGCTGATGCTGCTGACCAAAAGTAGGGCATTGTCTGTTTTGGTGCATTTCAAAGAAACCAGTTTTAACTGAATAGCTAAATGTAAAAAAAAAAAAGTGATTGTTGTGGACATTACAGTGCAAATGTCCGTATCCGTAGAATTCTTTTGGTCCGAATGTCTTGAAGGTCTCAGAGTGGAGTATTTTGGTGAGCAGCTGGGAAAGTGTTCTCCCTCAGGTCCGAGCAGATTTTATCAGTGCTGGTGATAAATGTGAGCCTCTGTCACAGGTTGGTGGTGAGAAGCCTGTTTACTTGAAAGGAAATTTCTGTCAGAGTAAAGGTCAAGTTCTCTCGCTTTTTCTTCAGGATCCTGGAAGGAAATTGCTTTTGCGTTTAGAGGTGCAACAAGGGAAGCGAGAAGATGACACACACACAGCATTCATAAAGACGTCTCCGGAGTCTGGGACAGTATTTTAGGTCTCTCAATTGAGGTGAAGATCTCAAACGTGTGATAACGGATGAAATTCATTTCATATCCTGTTAAAATCGAGTGATTTGTAGACATAGATTATTTGCAGGCTACTGGAGGATGGAATCTTAAGTAGTGCTCTTCAAGGAACAGTTAACCTTAAAGTTTTTTTTTTTTTTTTTTTTTTAACTCTCCTTCATATCATTCCAAACTGGTATGTTGTTGTTTTTATCTGTGGAATACAAAAGTATCTGAATTTTTGAAGTAATTTTTTAAATCATTTTTTTTAGTGACCACAACTGCAAAATGTGTAGATATATTCAGTTGAGGTCAAAAGTTTACACCCCCCTTTCAGAATCTGCAAAATGTTAATTTTACCAAAATAAGAATGATCGTACAAAATGCATGTTATTGTTTTAGTATTGACCTGAATAAGATATTTCACATAAAAGACGCTATTTAGTCCACAAGTGAAAATAATAGTTAAATATCTAAAAATCACCCTGTTCAAAAGTATTAAGATTCTTAATACTGTGTTGTTGCCTGAATGATCCACAGCTGTGTTTTTTTGTTTAGTGATAGTTGTTCATGAGTCCCTCGTTTGTCCTGAACAGTAAAACTTCCTGCTAGTTATTCAGAAAAATCCTTCATGTCCCACAAATTCTTTGGTTTTCCAGCATTTTTGTGTATTTTAACCCTTTCCAATAATGACTGCATGATTTTAAGATCCATCTTTTCACACTGAGGACAACTGAGGGACTTATATGCAACTATTACAGAAGGTTCAAATGCTCACTAATGCTCCAGAAGGAAACACGACACATTAAGATCCAGGGGGTGAAAACTTTTAGAATTTGAAGATCAGGGTAAATTTAACTTATTTTGTCTTCTGGGAAACATGTAACTTCTGTAGCCTCTGAAGATATTTATGTACACATCTTTATTGTGTTCAAAAGTTTTCACCCCCGGCTCTTAATGCAACATTTTTCCTCCTTTAGCATCAGTGAGTGTTTAAACCTTCTGTAATAGTTGCATATGAGTCCCTCAGTTGTCCTCTGTGTGAAAAGATGGATCTCAAAATCATACAGTCATTGTTGGACAAGGTTCAAATACACAAAAATGCTGGAAAACCATATAATTTGTGGGACCTGAAGGATTTTTCTGAAGAACAACAGACAGTTTAACTGTTCAGGACAAAGAAGGGACTCATGAAATATCACAGTTGTGAATCATTCACTTTTGAACAGGGTCATTTTTATGATTTCAACTATTATTATCTCTTGTGGACTACATGTAAACATCTTTTATGTTAAATACCTTATTCAGGTCAGTACTAAATAACCAATAACATGCATTTTTGCGATCCCTCTTATTTTGGTAAAATAATTAACACTTTGAAGATTCTGAAACGGGGATGTAAACTTTTGACCTCAACTGTATAAAAGCTGTTTATGACTTGCATAAAAGTGCACGAGTCGTATGGACCAGTCTTATGAACTTGTAGCAAAATGATGATTTATACATATAAACCTTTTATAGAGAACATCAGTGGTAGAAAAATTCCTAGAATCCTTGGATTGCTTCATGGCTAGAGCTTTAAAACTGGCGTTTGCTGTTAGTATAAGAACTCTTTGTGCGAGTATAATGCAGACAGATTGACAGGCTGAATGTAGTGTGAAGGGCCTGGGGAATAGGCTAATTGGAATGAATGAAAGATTTGAATTAAGGAAAGTCAGAGGTGCTGCTTCCTCCCCTAATCGCTTTTCTCTCCAGGAAAGAGCCTGTTTCCCGTTGAGGTTAAATTAAGCTGTTTAGCGGGTCGCCATGTGTCATTGGCTCTTTGACCTCTCTTTTCTCACAAGCTGAGCTTTTTGTCTGGCACATCTGACTGCGCTCTGATCTTCCAGACTAAAAGGAAAACCGCAGAAACAATATAATGTTACCGGCCCTCCTATGTGCCTATTTCGAGCGTGTTATTGGAAGAACGCCACACCGCTAATTAATAATCATCTAAATTGTGATTCTTTGGGCATCATTGATCTGCTGGGAGGTTGATTTAGCACCAGAAAGAAACTTGATGAACTCGTCTTGATGGCTAAATTGATGTTCATCACGGCTAACACCTGCAGCTTGCTAGGCACAGCATCCCGTCTATTTTTTTTTCCAGACTGATTCTCTGAAGGCTTAGTGTGCTGAAACTCTGGCACCGGAGGTGCGAGACATGCACCGTTGCCTATTGCCTTGACCTTGCTGTGAAGAAAATAGAGACATGAAGGAGGGAGTCAGAAAGAGTAAAGGGTAAAAAAAAAAAAAAAACAGGTCCATAAAAGAGATGAAAGGATCTTCACTGTCCCAGAGAGCCATTGTCTCGCCCATGTGACACAATAAAGAACTGTAAACACTCGCCGTAACCCTAGAAACAAGAAGCAGTGCTTGATCGAAGGGGCAAACTTTGTTTCAATAACAGTTTTACAGTATTAAAAAGTTTCCTGTGGTTAAAACCAATCTATTATCCTATACGTTTTTGCGAAATCTTTGCTGGAAGGTCGCAAGTCACAGTCTCTTTTGATTCCAACATTCATGTTCACTTTAGTCATTTGTGTAAATGTTCTATGTCTGCCCACTGTATGGGTCACAGTGATGACCTTGTTTATTGGGACGCTATGTATTACCATATTGCGCTCAGATTTTCTCTTATCGTTGGACTGAATGAGGCTTTTCTGTTCTGGGTGAATGCACAGATGATAAAGTTCAAGATCAGTTTTCAGTCAAATTTTGCAGACTTCAATAAGATGCGTGAATGCACTGGTTTCCTGAAAGAGTTGGCCTAGCATTAAAGATGCAGATCATCCTTTTCAAGTTGTTTTTCATGAATAGGGTATAAAACAGGACTGGAAGAATTTTGTTCTTGTTCAGTATAGTATCAGTGAAGCAAGGGCTAACCTTAAAATCGATACGAGCTGCTTTCCTTCTTTCTTGATGTAATTAAATCCATTTAGAATATTCTAGAAAGAAAGAAGAAACTACATTGCATTTAAAATTCTACTTACTGAACTGAAATAAATTTTAAAATTAAAAAGCAAAAATAAGTAATTTTAAGTGTAATATATTTTTACAGAAAGACAAAACTACATTGCATTTAAAATTCTATGTAATTTATTGAACTAAAATAGATACGTTTAATAATAAAGTGTGTGGGTTTTTTATTAGAAAGAAAGTACTCTAAATAATTTATTGAACTTGAATAGATAAAAAAGCATGCATCAATCCATCAATTAATTAATTAATAGAAAAAAACAAACAAAAAATATGGTTAACAGGTTTGCAGATTGAAAAGGGTTAGCTAGTTTGGGACCAAATTCTGGCTTTTTCTTATAAAAGCCGTGATAACAGATAAATACACTATATATTGCCGTGTATAATATAGCCCAAAAACATCATCAGAACATAAACGGCATGGTTCTTCCCTCAAGTTAAAAATGAAACGTGCCAAATACGTTCTCAGTATGTTCAATTACTGTCTCCAAACACAATGAATCTTACATTAATCCTCGTGCTTGCGGCAATCAAGTTTACACCTGAGCAGGAGTGCGCTCTCCTTCATTCAAAGGTGAGAAAACAACAGTAGATCTATTTCTATCTCAAAGTGGTGCTTAGCCGGAGGAGACGCTCGTCCTGATGGTTAGACAGCACACCTCCACTTAACCCCGCTAGGGACCACCTGCCTACCCGGAAATGGGCTTCCGGTGGGGGAGGCCACACTGATTCCACTCACCCTATGTGGGCTTCTGTCGGCCTCTCAGGGTGTTATTGCACATCTTGTCCTACTGTGATACACACATTGCATTCTCCAGCCCACATGACAGCACTGAAGCATGCTGTACCTGCTCTCTCTCAAAAAAAAAGGTACAAAAGCTGTCCCTGGGGCGGTAGCCTTCTAAAGGTATACATTTGTAGCTTATTTAAAGGGATAGTTCACCCCAAAATGAAAATTACACCATGATTTACTCATCTTCAAGCCGTCCTAGGTGTATTTGACTTTCTTCTTTCAGGTGAATACAATTGGAGATACATTTAAAAATGTCCTGGATCTTCCAAGCTTTATAATGGCAGTGAATGGGTGTTGAGATTTTAAAGCAAAATAAAGTGCATCTATGCATCATAAAAAGCACTCCACATGACTCTGGGGGGTTAAAGAAGTAGGTCACTTTCAGAACAAAAAATTTACAGAAAACGTCTTGTCATCCAAGATGTTCTTTCATCAGGAGTAAAAAAAAATAGTTTTTTGAGGAAAACATTTCAGGATTTCTCTCCATATAGTGGACATCTATGGTGCCCCTGAGTCTGAACTTCCAAAACACAGTTTAAACAAAGCTTCAAATGGCTCTAAACGATGCCAGACGAGGAAGAAGGGCTTATCTAGCGAAATTATTGTTTTTTTTTTTGTTTTTTTTTAAGTTACATACTTTTTAACCTCAGACACTCTTCTTGTCTAGGTCTGAGTGAACTCTGATTTTTCTGGTTCTGTAAAGTTAGGGTATGTCGAAAAACTCCCATCTCAATTAGGTTAAAAAGCATTTAATTTGAAATTTGTTTTAGAAATACTGATTGTTTTGCTAGGTAAGACCCTTATTCCTTGGCTGGGATTGCTTAGAGCCATTTGAAGCTGCATTTAAACTGCATTTTGGAGTGCATTTCCTTTGCTGTAAACAAAACTTTGACTAGCATATTCTGACTGGAGCTTACCCTAGATTATGGTTTATAAAGTTTTAATGTACAATATTTTTCATGCACAAACACATCGATTTGCTTCAGAAGGCCTTTATTAACCCCCTGGAGCAGTTATGATGCTAGATGCACTTTATTGGACTTCAAAATATTAACAGCCATTCAATGCCATTGGAAGAGCAAGGACATTTTTTAATATATTCTGAAAGAAGAAACTAATATGGCTTTATTTTATTTTAAATTTTTCATTTTTGGGTGGACTATCCCGGTGCATATTAGAACCTTAGAGGTACATATTAATAACGAAGTGTACATGATGATAGTATCAAAATGGTATACTGTATATTTGTACTGACTGCTAAAGTGGCAGCTTTTGTGCCATTTTTTTTCCTCAGAGTGTGCCCGACCTCCCCTGCAGTCTTAGTACCTATGTGGTTTGGACCTGTGTCATAGTACTTTTGAAAGGCTACAAACTCTCCTAAAGAGGACAGAAAATCATGAGGGGGAGGAGAACAATGGCATAAGCCAAACTCAAACTCACATTACCCACATAAGCACCAAGGCTCAACATGTGTGCGGCGTGTGTCCTTTTCTCCTCCTCACTATTTGATCTAAATTTACAGACGAATGCACAGCTATGCCTGCTCAGCGCGGCCTTTCAAAGGCAAACCTCTATCGTGGGGTCCTCTCCACATGGTCTCCAGCAAAAAGGCCAAATCTGTGTGCGTTTAGCCCCAGATAGTGAGCCTTAGCGGGGGGAGGCTCTTTCTCAAGCTCATCCTGAAGATAAGGCCTTTAGCACTCAAAGCTCGGGGACAAGATCACCCTGACTGAAACAACTTGAAAGGCAATTTTCCATACCTTTGCTCTTCAGTCCATTCACTTCCTCTTCTTATCAATTGAACGCCCTCCCCTCTGTGAACTCCTCCTCTCAGCTTAAATGCCTCTCCAAGATGTTTGTATTCACTGGGTGACATAATGATGAAATATGAGGCTCCATTTAAATCCCCAAAACCAGCCCAGTGGGCACATGTTGTTTGTTGGCCTGTGTGATGAATTGTATTAGTGTGCACTGGCAGGCCTTGCTAGTGCTTTAATAAGATAATGCTTTGACTGTTTCTTATTAAAATACCTTGTTTTCTGATAGCTCTAGTTTCAAATGTGCCTTTTATTAGATTTTATTTTGTTACATTGTGCCCTTGGGCTTTCTTACAAAGCTGTACCAGAGAAAGGTAATTGTTGATTTCACAGTTTTGGGAATAGCAATTGACCTATTTGGCTGATTTACATTTACTGTGACTAGAAGCACATTAAACTGTGTTGATATTTCTACATGCCTGGTTTACAACTTTAATTTTTCTTAAATTCTATTTGAATGGACTGGAATCACATAAATGGTTTGCTCTCACAGGCTCCATTAAATGACTTGACACATTTCCTTTTGGCTGGGATATTTTTTTCCTTTTTCTCTCCAAATAGCCAGTAAACTAAGTTGAATCACAGCCATGTATGTGATTTGCTACGTGCAAGCCAGTTACTTGTGTTATTTGGGGTGGAGCATTCTTATTATAGGCGGCATCGGATTGGACGAAAAACAGTGTAGTGCAGGATACGTCATTATTTATGTATTTATTTATTTACTTCTGTCCTGGAAGAGAAAAGCATTTATATTTGGAATGTGTGCATGTCTGCTAATGGTTAAAAAATAATTTAAAATATATTTTTAAAATAACATAAAGAAATGTATGTGCACAACAGTTTTGTTTAGCCTTAATGTTTTTTTTTTCAGGAGTGCATTGGTGGATAGATGACCTCAAATCTAATGTACATGGACTAAAAATTTTGATTTTATTATTGTTATGATGAGCTGCGTTACTTATTGAGTCTAGGGATGCACAAATATACTATAATATACAATCAATTATTTGAAATGCTAGAAGCGAATTTGGGAATCATATTACATTGTGCAGAAATAGACATTTGAGTTTTGTCATTTACAGTGGCATGCAAAATGTCGGGAACCCTTTGGAGAATCTGTGAAAAATGAATAATTTAACAAAATAAGAAAGATCATACAAAATGCATTTATTTACTAGTGTTTAGTACTGTCCTGAGTAAGATATTTTACATAAAAGTTTTTTACATATAGTCCACAAATAGCTGAAATTATTAAAATAACCCATCAAAAGTTTGGGAACCCTTGGTTCTTAATACTGTGTGGGGTTACCTAGATGATCTACTTTTTTGTTTTGTTTTGTGATGGTTGTTCGTGAGTCCCTTGTTTGTTCTGAACAGTTAAACTGAGCACTGTTCCTCAGAAAAATCCTCCAGGTCCTGCAGAATCTTCTGTTTCTTAGCATCTTTTGCATGTTTGAACCCTTTCCAGCAGTGATTGTATGGTTTTGAGATCCATCTTTTCACACTGAAGACAACTGAGAGACTCAAACACAACTTTTGAACAGGATGATGTCCAATTTTTTTCTTATTTTGTTGAAATATCATTTTTTTTTTCATTTAGTACTGCCCATCAGAAGCAACAGTAGATACTTGCATGTTTTCCAGAAGACAAATTAAGTACAATTTAGCTTGATCTTCAAAGTCAACAAAACGTTTTCAGCCCCCGGCATTAAATGTTTAAGTGTTACCTTTTTTTTGTCTTGTGGGCTATATGTAAACATCTTTTATGTAAAATATCTTACTCAGGACAGTACATGCATCTTGTCACAGATTTCTGCAAGGGATTCCCAAACTTTCGTATGCCACTGTATCTGTGTCATTGTTTGTGTGTATATACACAGGATATGTGCATACTAATTCTACTCTAATAGTACCATAGTGCAGTTCATTGCAGTGACAGACATCAGTGGCCCTTTCAAATGCGACATTGGCTTGTCAAATTGAAGGAGTGAGTGAATGAAGGCAATGGATAGACGGAATGAGATTTTCAGTAGGATTTGGCCTCCTATATATCTAGCTATCCCCCAGAGTCGTCCTCCTCCCCGTGTGTGTGGCAGTCGCACCAGGGGAGAGACAGAGAGGAATAGATCTGTATGAATCACAACAGTGCAGCCCTGTCAATGTCACTGCCGTCATTCCCTTGCGGACTTGAGCACTAACTAGGTTACCTTGGATCACTGATTCCACTCTCTTTTATGTTTCCTTTCCCCACACGTCTTACGTTCTCCATCAAGCCGTCTGGGGACTAATCAAAACCGACAACCTCCCACCTCCCCACACCAACCCCAACGCCCGGTGCAGCCGGTTCTGGCGCGTGCTCAGACGTGCACGCAAAGTTCGGATTAGTTTTTAAGTTCCATTGTGATTATTCTTATCTGCTATCAAATTAAAGCCGAGCAACATTTCACAATGGGCTTCCACCTATGAATATAGAGGAGTTTAGACAGCGAGAGGGTCCTTGGGGGGTGTTTGCACAAATAGGATATGAAAGCCCTCGTTATCAGCGCGCCAATGTTTGCAGAGATAAGAGGCCAGACTGCTGCAAGCCTCCTGGAAGAAAAAAAAAAAACATCTGAGAATGCGCCACGTAAAGCCTCGCGTCACGTGTCCGCATGTGCTTTTCATCAAGGCTCAATGACACGGGGAAATAAGCAGGGCTGACATTACTGCACGCCGAGGCGGCCGGATTCCTATACGCGTCGGGTTAGAGGGTCACGGGATTGGCTGCAGACAGATGTTGATGTCCCCCAGCTGTCGGAATCCGCCGTCATATTACTTTCGCACTGCGATCCTTCTCCCTCACTTCCCGTCCCGTCTCGCTCTTTCTGACTCTTCAGTAATTGCCTTGTCGAGAATTTGTGGTTCTTCATAAACCGGCTGCTGTCGGATGGCCCTTCCCGTGGCCAGCCCTGGAAACAGATGTCCGAGTCACCGGCCTCCATTAGTCCGGCCCTCGCGCGGGGATAACTCATTCCTCCAGACCGGCCTCCAGACATCAGACTTGCTTCTCGCATTCATCTGGCCTCAGAGCCAGAGAACGAGTTTAAAAGAGAGATGGAGAGACAGACAGGGAGACGCTGGGTGTCTAATGACAGGGCACGGTGCCATGCTGTTTCTTTAGCTCACGCTCGTTCCTGTAAACTCTACCGCCAGTGCGCCTGCTTGCGGTGTCACTCCATTTTAGACACTCATTAAGGTCGTGTACGTCTCTCTCTGTCACCGTGCGCAAGTCCGCGGTGGTTACCTGCCGACGTTGTCCTACCACGAACATGATTTTGTGTTTGTTCTTGGGCCAATTATTCATTGCATGCTGACATTTCGGCAACATGTTTGGGGTACTTTTCCACCCTGCGGGCCTTAAGAGGAAGGATCAAACGATGGAGTCCTAGAGAGAAGGACTGGAAAAAAAAGGTAAATGTTAGAGGTAATGGGCCTCATTTCTGAAGGAATCTAATCCACCCACGTTTTCATCATAAATCTCCAGACATAATTATTTTCAAGGACTGTGAGCCTCTGTTCAGCTTTATTAATCAATAAAAATACCCATATTAAAGCTGTAAGTGGTCTTTGGCTGTCTTCCGAAGCTTGTTTACTTGAAGATCGCTGTTGCATGCACTGCAGCTCCTGGAGCCTTGGAGACACATGTCTCGGATTGAATTGTGGGACAGTTGAATTGGTCGCTGTGGGGTCCTTTTTGATATTTTCACTTAAACGAGGCTCAAGAGCGAGACTCACGGACATACCTAGCGGGAGTCTCGCGTAATCCCGACCTCACCCCTCCCCAGGCCTGTGATTGGCTGAGAGGGGTCTCAGCTTGTTGTCTGAAGGGGCAGATTGCAGCAGATTGGTGCAGTGCTGCTGAGGCTGGCATGCTGATGCCAGGGACGCTGTGACTGGCAGCATGATCTAGCCCACAAGAGGACGTGACTCTCTGAGACGCTAATGAGAGCAGAGCACCTGTTAGCCATAGACAGGCCCCGCAGGGGGTACAGAGAGAGTGAATGAGGGACAGAAAACCATCCAAATTCACCAGGCTCACCATTTGGAAGACTAACAGCTCTCAGTTTGTTTTAGAGTTATTTAGGGGGTATTGAAACACGATGAAAAGAGGAGTTTATTATTTTTCCTCTACGTCTATCTATCTATCTATCTATCTATCTATCTATCTATCTATCTATCTATCTATCTATCTATCTATCTATCTATCTATCTATCTATCTATATTGTTCTAGCGTTCTAACATTCTTTCGCTCCTTTGTTCTTTCTGTCTATATCTGTCTATCTGTTTGTTGTTCTATCATTTTATTGTTCTATCACTCTCTCCATCTGTCTATCACTGTCTCTCCATCTATCTATCTATCTATCTATCTATCTATCTATCTATCTATCTATCTATCTATCTATCTATTAGTTGGTTCTGTCATTCATTCTATCGTTATATTTATCATTCTATCATTCTATCATTCTGTCTGTCGTTCTGAGTTCCATCCATCCATCCATTGTTCGTTTGATTGTTCATTCTATCATTGTCTGTCCTTCTGTTATTCCATCTGTCTATCATCTGTAGTTTGTTCTGTTTTTCTATCTATCGTTCTGTCATTCTATCATTCTGTCTGTCCTTCTGTCCATCCAACCATGTAGCTGTTATTCTAACATTGTTAGAATCTTCTAGAATGTTCTTTCGTTCCTTTGTTCTTTCTATCTATATCTATCTCTCTGTTTGTCTGTTGTTCTATCGTTTTATCGTTCTATCACTCTGTCCATCTGTTGTTTATCTATCTATCTATCTATCTATCTATCTATCTATCTATCTATCTATCTATCTATCTATCTATCTATGTTCGTTCGTTCATTTGCTCATTATAGCTATTTTGCTTTCTGTTGTCCTAGCATTCTAACGTTTATTTGTTCTTTCTATCTATATCTATTTGTTCTCTGTCTGTCATTCTATCATTCTATCGTTTTATCGTTCTGTTGTTCTATCATTCTATTGTTCTGTCACTCTGTTGTTCTATCTGTCATTCCGTCTATTATTCTGTCATTCTATGTATTGTTCTAACATTTGTCGTTATATCCATCCTTTTTTCATTCTGTCTGTCTGATTGTCCTATCTATTCATCCATCCATCCATCCATCCATCCATCCATCCATCCATCCATCCATCCATCATACTATCTATCATTCTATCTATCCATTGTTCTATCATCCTGTCTCATCTATCGATCTATCTGTCTGTCGCTCTGTTGTTCTATCATTCTGTCTGTCTATCTGCCGTTCTTTCTATCCATCCTTCCATCAATCAATCTGTCTGTCGTTCTGTTTATCTGTATTATTTTTTCAAAACTTTCAGACAAGGCCAAAATTCAAAGCCTGTGTTGGCAAACCTTCTTTCTTACTTTCTTTCTTTCTTTCTTTGGTTCTTTCTTTGTTTTGTAATGATTCATATGAATGCCAATTCAATTCTACTTATGAAGTATAGACTTCAATTTAATTCTATTTTTGGATTCTAATTTCAACTGAAATTCTGCTTCCTGCTTGCTACCTCAATTCAAATCCAGTCCAAATTCAGGAAATGATTGAAAATGAAATGAAATTGTGTCACTAACAAGAACAAGTTCATACATGGAGGATTAATTCTCATAGAATGCATGGCAAAAATATACTTTGCAGCGTAGGCTGCTTCCGATAAATCTAAATGAGTAAATGTACTGTAAATGTAGAGGAATACATGGTAAATGTTGTGCTGGAGCTCATGAAGAATGCATGCACATGTTGATGAATGTAGTCTATTGTATAGCAATGAATTCCAACAATCTGTTTCCCAGTTATCAAAAGTCATAAATAATAAAATTTCTCCCAGAGTATCATTATGGAGTTTCATTATGTCCTTTTATGAATATGGATAAGGCAATGCTATATTCACTGTCACTTGTTATTTATCTCTCGATGGACTGCTGTGAATCGCCACAGATAATCTCAGCTGTCCGCTTGGTGTGAATTAAGCCCATACGCCCCCTCTTTGTACCCTCCCTGTGCTTTCCCACAATCCAATCTTGACAGCTCGACTGATGTAGACGATAAGCTGGAAAACCAGGGTCTCGGCCAATCTCCCCCGGCCCCTTGCCCTGTTCAAACCAGCGGCAGAAATCATATCATCCGTAACCTGTGAGAAAAGGCCAGGACACTATGGGATCTTTTATTAGCCATCTGACCTGTATATGTGTGTGTGTGTTTGTGTGAATCACCCTCACTCATGCCCTCAGATCTTGTCTGTCATCTCACGCAACCTTGCTGACAAGTTTCTGTACAACAACCTCATGTTCAACTTTGCTTTTCGAGTGGCTTACATGATGGCGAGTCTAAAACAGTGGTTTCGGTACAGCGGTGCTTTTCTGCTCTTAAATCACGTTTTGTCTTTCTCTCTCACTCTGTAGTACATCATTGAACAAATGAGCCAATTAACAGTGCCGGTGGCTCGCTTTCTCGCAGGGGATTTGAAGGAAAGTGCTTTGAGGAAGCTGGCAGATAGACAGGTGGTTTTGTTGGAGATCATATCTTCCTCTATTACCTGCCTGTGATATCGGCTCATGTGTACCTCTTACAGACACCAGTGGAAGTCTGTGTAATATGAAATGGGATATGTCATTTACTGAATATACTGAAAGTATCGCAGCACTCTGCGCAGACTTAAAACCCGCTGTGTTGGATATGATTGGCCAAACAAGCATCTGGGCATATCAGTGATGGTTTGAAAGATGCTGGGAGTATGTTGACAGTTTCCGCTGCAGAATTATCTATCACGTAACGGAGTGACAGGTCAGTTCATCCCCCCTGATAGTGATGCAGTGATGCAATCAAACAACTATTGCTCCACCCACGTTTCCATCATTCTCACCGACACACACATGCAGATCCAAGCACACTCTGATGTATATACGGGTGTTTCTTCAACTCAAGACACTTTTAGTCTTGTAGACTTTTTATACTTTCACCAGTGTATCTATTAACAGTCTGAGCATAAATGCATCACTTTTTTTTCTGTTATGAAAATCCTGAAAATTTTCACCGCATTGTCATTTTCATCACATCTCAAATGATGTATTGTTATGGAAATTGCACCAGTAGAAATGACATTTTGAACATATTTGGACACCTATCTCCTTTGTCTCGCAAAGCGTAATTTCGTCATGCACGCAATTAAACCACGTTTAAGACTTTTTGCACGCTTTGACAAAATTACAGCTTGATTGAAAATTATGGACAATAGAAATATTCTGTTCAGAAATGATTTTTAATTGAGTTTTCTTTTTCTTCACAAATCACATCTGATATTTTTTGCTTACGCTGTTATTGACACCTGTGTCCTAAACAAACTTTTGATAAAACTTTGTTAGGCGGCAAATTTGGTGTGATGGAAATGGAACAGCTGTAATTTTTAATTAATTAAATTAAATTATTAATAAAAATAATTGAACAAATAATACCAAATGATGAAAATAATAATAAAAAATAAAAAATAATAATAATTAAATTATTTGTTTATACTCAGAGATTATATTGGACAGAGGGGCCAAATAATTGCAAAGTGTAGCTCAGAATGGATACAGTCACAGAATTTTCAAATTACATTTTTAAAAGTAGCACATTTAAATGATGAAAGCAGGCTAAAAACATCTCTGAGGCATTTTTAATATAACATTTATTTCACAAAAAGAAGTTTAAACCTGTCAGTTTGCATACAAAAACTCCTCTGGGATATTAAAGTGCCTGAAGTTGAAGAAACTCTGATACAGTAAATGCACAAACATCTGTACGTATGCGTTTGGATCACCCTCTGTTGATTATTTCCAAACTAATGAATTCAGTTAGCATGTTAAAATATTCTGTTTAGTGATATTTACCTTGAGTTTACTTTTTCGTTATTGACACTTGTGTCCTAAACAAACTTTTGATAAAACTTTGCTAGCTGGCAAATTTGGTGTGATGGAAATGGAACAGTTGTAATTAAAAAAATAAATAAATAAATAAAATTACATTTTTTAATTAATTTAAATTAAATTTTAAATTAAATTAAATTATTAATATGAGTAACAATTGAACAAATAATTTAAAAAATGAAAAAAAGAAAAAATAATAAATTAGTGACTAAGATTAGATTGGACCGAGGGGCCCAATAATTGCTAAGTGTAGCCCAGAATGGATACAATCACTGAATTTTCAAATGACATTTTTAAAAGCAGCACATTTAAATGATGAAAATGCTAAAAACGTCTCTAAGGCAGTTTTGATGTAAAATTCATTTCACAAAAAGAAGTTTAAACCTGTCAGTTTGCATACAAAAACTCCTCTGGGATATTAAAGTGCCTGAAGTTGAAGAAACTCTGATACAGTAAATGCACAAACATCTGTACGTATGCATTTATATCACCCTCTGTTGATTATTTCCAAACTAATGAATTCAGTTAGCAGGTTACACACATTCCCATGATATCCTTTCTTGTAGACTTTTCAAACTTTCACCAGTGTATTTAATCTTTAGAATCTATTGACAGTCTGGACATAAATGCATCACTTTTCTGTTATGAAAGTCATGAAAATTTTCACCACATTGTCATTCCCGTCTCATCTCAAATGATGTATTGTTATGGAAACTGCACTGATAGGAATGACATTTTGAACATATTTGGAATAAAACACCTGTCGTCTTTGTCTTGCAAAGGCTAATTTTGTCACGCATGCAATTAAACCATGTTTTGGACTTTTTGCACGATTTGACAAAATTACAGCTTGATTGAAAATTATGGAGAATAAAAATATTCTGTTCAGAAGTAATATTTACCTTGAGTCTTCTTTTTCTTCACAAATCACATCTGATATTTTTGCTCAAGCTGTTATTGACACTTGTGTCCTAAACAAACTTTTGATAAAACTGCAAATAATTCAATGATTTGTTTATACTCAGAGATTAGATTGGGCTGAGGGGCCCAGTAGTTGCTAAGTGTAGCCCAGAATGGATACAATCACAGAATTGTAAAATGTCATTTTTAAAAGCAGCACATTTAAATGATGAAAGCATGCTAAAAACATCTCTAAGGCAGTTTTTATGTAAAATTCATTTCACAAAAAGAAGTTTAAACCTGTCAGTTTGCATACAAAAACTCCTCTGGGATATAAAAGTGCCTGAAGTTGAAGAAACTCTGATACAGTAAATGCACAAACATCTGTACGTATGCGTTTGGATCACCCTCTGTTGATTGTTTCCAAACTAATGAATTCACTTAGCATGTTACACGCATTCCCATGATACCACCCTGTAATGAATTAGCAGCTGTTGACAGTTGTCTGCAGGGATACAAGTAATAGAGAAATCCAAGTAATGGCGCATTTTTCATTACGCCCCTTCAGAAAGCGTTTCCATTCTTCCTCTGCCTAAGGTGAGGAATGCGCCGGTATGCCGCTCCCCGGAGTGGCATTGACAATAACAACCCACACAACTGTTTATGTCTTTCGTAACTTTATTACTATTGATTTTTGACACTAAGGGATGAGATCTATAGAGCGATTTTCGCATTGTTCTGTCGACTGTACGCCGCATGGCCAGAATTGATTGAATTACTCTGCGTTTACCACAGGCGTGATCACGGTTAATGTATTTATCGCTGTTGTGAATTGTTCCTGGAAAATGTTTGTTGACAAAAATGTTCCAATTCATCAACATAACGTTGACCTTTACTTCCATTTCACTGCTATTCAGCTTCTCGTGTTTTACAGTGTATCCACACAAGTGCAATACATCCGGCTTTAATCACAAATTTCATTATGCCGCTGATTACAAATGCTCAAAACATCTTAATCTCATAGGCGATTCTGAGCCAAACTTGTCCCCTTTGGTCAATTTGTCAGTTTGCCAGTACAGGGAGGGCACCTTGGGGCCGACTGCTGGTCATTTCTCTGTGTCTGACAGGCCTCTCGCAAGACCAGGGAGAAACAAATGTGTTCCGCTCAGCAAGCACCTCTCCACAACCCTGTCATCGGCGCTCATTAGTCAAACGCTGCTTCTCAGCAAATGTGACACCGATCGCTCCCTTCATGTCCACAAGCAGCCGCTCCCAAAGGCGAGCTGTTTTTAGAGATCTTCCAGTAGACACGTGGAAAAAAAAAAAAGCTCTACAAAATATCTGATTTCACCTCAGCCGCAGACGTTTCATCAAAAATTTAAGCGAACACAGATGAACGCTGAGTCTGTTTGTGTTCCCCCCGTTTAAGTGCACTGACTCTGCATCCCTGTACGTACACGTGATCGCGCTTTGACAGTCTGCGCAGCTGCGCATGCTAATGCATATGATGGTTTATCATTTTTACTGATTCTAATTACATTTCGGTGGCAAGATAAGCTATGATCTAGTAAATCATTTATAGATTTAGCAGAGTAAATTGCAATCAGGATTACAGTTTGTTATGCTTAGAAAAAACATGGAGCATTTTGCAGGATTCTGTTTAGTGCAGTTATGAGTGTATATATGAGGATATTTTGAGTTTATAACCAAATTAGAGCTGCAAAGTGATTAGTCGCATTTAATAGATTCATGACTAAGTACACACACATACTATATTTATTATGCATATATAAATACACACACATACATGTGTATATTAAGGAAAAATATTTTTATATGTAATGTATAAAGATTTATTCATGTATCGCTACACCCCTAATATATACACACACACATATATATATATACATGTATTCGTACCGAGCCGTCATGGGGCATCTCGGTTCGGTGCATGAGGCCTTAAAACGAATACAGGCAATTCACCCTCAATCCAGAAGGGGGCGCCTGCAGTAATGCAACACTGTTTGATAACCACAGGCAGAAGAACAGCGAATGCCAGGAGTTACGCACTTGAAAACAAAGCCCACTAAACAGTGACCATGTGCTGATTCTGAACGCATCTCTCACTAAGAAAGGAGTATACTTTATAGGCTTGCACACTCAACTGTCTGGGAAATGGAGCTTTGTGCTCTTATACCCTTCCTCTCTCATTCGGCACAAATCCAAATATTCCATAAATGCTCAACTATTATTAATTATGTAAATTATAGACTTTGTACTTCAGTCGCGTTCTAATGGTGATACAGTGAGACGGGCACGCTGATGTTTGGTTCACTGTGTTTTATTTCGATAAAGTATTGTCAACAGCCAACAATAAATTGTAAGGGTCAAAATTTTTGTTAAATCGTTAGGATATTAAGTAAAAATCATGTTCAATGAAGATATTTTGTAAATTTCCTACTGTAAATATATATTTTTTGATTAGTAATATGCATTGCTAAGAACTTCATTTGGACAACTTTAAAGGCCATTTCTCAATATTTAGATTTTTTTGACCCTCAGATTCCAGATTTTCAAATGGTTGTGTCATGGCATGTCCTATCCTAACAAACCATACATCAATGGAAAGCTTATTTATGCAGCTTTCAGATGATGTACAAATCTTAATTTAAAAAAATTTACCCTCACAACTGGTTTTGTGGCCCATGGTCACATATATGTGTGTGTGTATTTATATAAATATACACAGTACACACACATATAGTATGCAAACATAAACTTTTATTTTGAATCGATTAATCACAACTAATCATTTTTCCAGCTCATCATAAACATGATGATTTTTCTTCTTTAAATTGTTGAAGCATATGTGACCCTGGACCACAAAACCAGTAATAAGTGTCAATTTCTGAATAAAAATCTGAATAAATAAGCTTTCCATTGATGTATGGTTTGTTAGGATAGAACAATATTTGAAATTTGAACTACTTGAAAATCTGGAATCTGAGGGTGCAAAAAATAAAATAAAATAAAATAATAAACATAAAAATATTGAGAAAATCGCTATGAAGTTGTCCAAATTAAGTTCTTAGTAGTGCATGTTACTAATAAAAGATTAAGTTTTGATATATTTACAGTAGGACATTTACAAAATATCTTCATGGAACATGATCTTTACTTAATATCCTAAAGATTTTTGGCATAAAAGAAAAATACAATGTATTTTTGTCTATTACTACAAATATACCTGTGCTACTTACGACTGGTTTTCTAGTCTAGAGTCACATCTGTGCTCTTGTTTAAATGATGCTTTTTAGCTATGCATTTG
This sequence comes from Labeo calbasu, assembly GCA_019740295.1. Classification (NCBI taxonomy): domain Eukaryota; kingdom Metazoa; phylum Chordata; class Actinopteri; order Cypriniformes; family Cyprinidae; genus Labeo; species Labeo calbasu. Next base: position 5,233 of record JAHKKF010519351.1, on the reverse strand, counting down.
CGAAACTGTGGCTTTGTCTTGTACAGGTTAAAAATATCAGTAGTGTGTTGGCTAAATAATTTAAAGACAATCAACGTGAAGTGCATTTGAACCAGTGGGCACTCCATGTTAGTGTTTTGATTACTTGTTTGGAGTGAGTGTGAAGTAGGGGAACAAACAGTTTTTGGAAACTCAATGTTTCTGTACTGTGAGGCAAGAGCTTCTTAGCTGCTCTCGTCGTGTGTGTTCTTGTGTGCGAACTGAGAGTACTTGACGCTCTGGGACTTCAGAAAAGTTTTTGTGTGATGGGGAGTATTTTGGTGATGTTATGTAAGAATAGGGTTAAGAGACTCTTTTTACAACAGAGCCTTGAGGTTTATAAAACTAAGGTGGCATGTCAATATTATAATGACAACACAGCTTTTAAAGCAATAGTTGTCCATGTTTTTTTGGGGGGGGGATGTAGATGTTAAAAGAATACTAAGGATATTGGATTTGTGTTCATCAGACTGTAAACAATATTGTTCTTTGCATTTTTTCAATGAAGTTTTCAATGAAGTTCAATGCAGTTAATTTACTTTTAGTAAATGTCTCTGAACTTAAAAAGCAAGTTTAATTCATTTGAAATCTGTTGTATGTTAAAATGTTCATGACAAATATATGCCATGAAAAAGCAAAGTGCTTTAGCCATAAAGACTATATAATAAAAATTTCCTGATATTTTCCTCACCCCTGTGTCATCCAAGATATTCCAGAAGTTTTCTCCATATAGTGGACTTCAGTGGGAGCAAACAGGCTGACAGGGTCGTAAAAATTCTGTCATAATCTATTATTACCTGTCATTTTAATTGTAATATTTTAAATTAGAATAACACATTTTAATTGCTTTTTTTTCACATTTTCATTTTTAATCATGAACCTACAAGATGACAGCGCAGTGTTTAAACACAACAAAATGCACTAGGGCTGGGTGGAAAAAAAAAAAATGGATTTATTATTATTTATTATCTATTATTTAATAGATTCTCATTTTAATGAACCAATATCGATTCTTAAATCACAGTCGATCTCTTGGTCTATGCTGTTTTCAGTTGATGAATGAACAGTACATAGTGCGTCTTCCTTCCAATAAACAGCAATAGGCTAGGCTTTGTGTTACTTTTGATATGAAAACAAGTCTCAGATTTCAAATTCTGTCCATTTCCTTAGGAAATTCAAGCAATAAATACCGCTTTGGCGCTCTTTAATGTGGCGTGATAGGTGCTGTAGCTTCTGTGTACTTGCCTGTGCGTAATCAAACACATAGGAAAACATTCGTGATAGTTTCGTTTTTGTTCTGTATCCTGTGCTCTGCTGCCACACTGGAGTGCAATCGCCACCAACTGGACGGGGGTGGGAATTACAGACCCTTATTCCTCGGCTGGGATCGTGTAGAGCCCTTTGAACCTGCATTGAACCTGCATTTTGGCTCCCACTGAAGTCCGCTATATGGAGAAAAATCCTGTAATGTTTTTCTCAAAGACCTTAATTTCTTTTTGACTGAGGAAAGAAAGACATGAACATTTTGGATGACATAAGGGTGAGTAAACTGTCAGGAAATTTTAATTCTTGAAGTCGACTAATCCTGTAATGTATAACTTAAAATCCTAAATTTAGGACTCCTTAATTTTTGCTCTAAGAGTATTTCACAAAGCATCTTAGCAGCAAAACTAGCTCCTAAATCTGTGAAACATAAGGAATAGTGAAGAAGTCACAAAGACCCCATCACAAACTATCCTCCCTGCTTAAAAAACAATACAAACCATCACAGAAATTCTACAAATACCATTACAAATATTACAAACCATAAACCTTTTACTATCCTGTTTTAGTAGAATTTATTGGTTTTAACAAGTCACCAATAGAAGGTGACCAATTACCAGTAGAGTCCAACAAGCACCATGACAGTTACCATTAAAACCAATACAAATCCTAGTATAACCAGTAAAACTACTAAGAATTTGGTGATGGTTTCTATTGTTTTTTTTGTTTTTTTATCAGGGCTAAAATAGCTGTTGCCGGTAATCTGCCTCGAAACATATACATTTAACATGTACGCTGCATTTATTTGCACACGTTTTCCTACGCATCTTTTTTGGCTTTGGAGGTTATCCAAACTTCAAATGTTCCTTTGATTATATACTTGCTCAAAATGTAAATGAAAACAAGAAGTTGTTCTTGCATTCAGTTTAAATGTATTGTTTAATTAGTGACACTTAGCCTGCATTTTAAAATCTTTATTTGAATGTGCAGCATTTTTATTTTTAAACCTTTTTTTTTAAATATTGCAACATAATGTTTTTAGGTTCAGATTCAGTATATTATGGTATTTTTGACTGTACTGTAGGTGTTACAGAAGGCTTGTTTCTCAGGTTACCTTTTCTAGTGTAAATTTTATAGAAGCATATAAGGCATTATTTACTTTATATAATAATCTTTCTTTTTTTTATTACAGTGTGGAAGCAACATAACCGAGTGCTGTTCTGCTAATAGCCCAAATCAGCGATGTAACGCCCAGCATCTCACTGATTATCAAGGCCAGTGTTAATGCCAGGACAGCAGCTGCTGAGCTCAAGCGCACAGACCTGCTGTGAAACTCAGACACCTCTCGTGCCAACTGGGAAATGAAGCCTGCGGACTCCACGCCACTAGAACACCATACCGAGTAAGTTTCGTCGTATTTCTCACCAAGTTCGCCCATTATTTTGAAAGATAAAAAGCGGCTCATTCATTTTGGCGAGAGCAGAATAAGACATAACAAGGAATGGCCGAAGGGAAAGTGAGCGTTTTAGTGTGTCGCCTCCCAAAGGAGAACCTGAGGAGGTTCTGCGGGTTCCGCTATTGATTTGGCTCGGTCTCAGGTCCTGTTTTCCACCTCACTGTAATGAGAAGGCTGGGGATCAAGACTACAGAGGGGAAAATAACTCTCCGAGAAAATAGCATCTATAAAGACAGCCAATTTACACAATTTCTCTGAAAAGAAAGATGGGCGGCTACAGAAGGAAAGTTTTTAGTGGGCTAACTTTTGGACATGCTGTTGCGTGACAAACACCGAGACCTGTGTGGGACCGCGACTGTGTCTCTTTTCTTCAAGGTGGCCAAACAGGTTGGCTGTAAATAGCATCTGCCCATTAAATCGTGTTGTATTGAGCGACACACCTGCCAGGCGCTGTCCCATCAAATGGATTTGGTAATTATATAGCCTTTTACTTCTTGCAAAATGATTTTATCACACTCTGATATGGGAGCTCGCGATCCTGGCACGTCTGCTGAACTTCGTACACAACTCGTATGTGCTGTGACTTTTGGAGAAAGCACACATTCACACCGACGCGCCACACCGCACCGGTACCTAGGGTGCACTTTTAATGCCAGGGAAACACATGGCCAAATGTACATTATGCAGCCCAAACTCTAATAGAGCAAGCTAATTGGAGTTGGCTTTGTGCTCTGCTGATTTCCATCATTAAAATGCGGCTCGCCTTTCCTGAGACAGACCCAGCCAACGTGGCATTGCGCTGAGGAACAGTGGCCAAAGTTAGCATGACAGCTAGTGCTAATGATTCCTCTAGAGGACCCTTGGAGGAAGAGTTAACAATGTGTGTCAAAAGATGAAGTGAGTGATTTGACTCCATTTCAAAGAAACCGCAACAGCTCTAAGCATTATTAACAATGCTTTAAATACACACATATTCATATCGTGAATGATTATCCGAAACGTACCGCCCACGGCGGTCGTCTTGTTCGTGACATAACTTTTAGTCACAGTTTTTAAATGAGTTTACTGTTTACCAATTCATATCAGATAGACACGAGTACAGCCTATTCAGTGTCTGCTTATCTTACGCTTGCACACTTCGCTTTAAAAGCGAGCGCTTTCAGATGTTTCGAGTGCGCCGTACAAAACCTTCCCCATCTTTTGTGGCGCCGAGTTCATTGTTGGGTGGAAGCTCAGAGGACTTGTCGTTTGATTGAATTTTGTTGACCTAAGCACACCATGCAGAACACTTATCAACACATGACCAGATCGAGGTTGTCATACATATTGTCGAATCTGATGAGTGGGAGCGGAGCGGCACAATGGAGCTCAAATTGAATCTTCTTGCGAGGGCCAGCAGGGAGCCAGGTGGAAAACTTTATAAACAAGGCTGCCTGAATGACACAGTGTGTTCGACGCACCATATGCCAAAAGTCGGTGACGAAAACGGCTCGAAATATTCTAAAGGAAAACGAATCAAAAATAGCAACACTTACTGTATGTATTGTGCCCCATAGGCATTCACTGTGGACAGATGGCTGACAAAGACCTGTCTGTTCTTACGTTCTTACGTATTCAGTCGTGGTAACAATTTGTGAGTGCTTCACTGATGCTATTATTGATCCTGTTAGTTGCGTCACCTAAAGTCTTTTGACATATGATCAGAATTTCAACCTTTTTGTAATGTATGCTGTATGGTGTTAAATGATGAATGGGAAACTTCATAGCAAGTGTGTGTGATGGTTTAGTTGACATTTAGTTTCGTTTATAGTTCAACTTCCAAAAATATTTTTGTGCTTAGCAGGCATTTTTGTCACTGTGAAAATAAAAATAAAAATAAAAAAATAAAATAAAAAAATAAAAGATATAAAAAAAAACTAATGAATTAAATGTTATATAATTATTATATAATTAAATATTAAATATTAATGAAGTAGACATCTCTTGTCACTGTAAAATGAAATGAAATGAAATAATAAAATAAAATAAAATAAAAAAGAGCAAAAATATGTAAGTGCTGTGATAAGTCTCGGTTATCCTAATGCAGTACATGTAGTAAGGTTTTTTTTTTTTAATAATAATAAAAAAAACAAGTAGATAGAATAGAAAAAGAATAGAGAATGATAGTGTTAAAGGGTAATTTTTTATAATAAATAAAAATTAAAATTAAAAAAAAAAAATATATATAGAAAATGCTAGTGTTAGAGGCCCATTTTTAAAAGGAAAACAAGTAGTTAGAATAGAAATAATAGAGAGTTCAAGTGCCGTGTTTTTTAAATAAAAAAAGAAGACAAATAGGTAAAATGGAATTAAATATTTAAATAGTATTAAATAATTAAATGCTAATTAAATACTATGTAATTATTAAATAATTAAATAGAAACAAAATATTAATTTAGTTTTATTTTTAGTTCACAACTTCCGAAAATAATTTGGAAAAATCTTTTGTCAGTGTGA
>JAHKKF010519350.1:6424-39659 GCA_019740295.1 Labeo calbasu | reverse complement strand
GAAACTTGTTTTGATTTGTGTTTTGTCCTTTTGTTTTGTTTTGTTTTGTTTTGTTTTGTTTTGTTTTGTTTTGTTTTGTTTTGTTTTGTTTTGTTTTGGAGATTAAAGTATCACCTGACCTGATGGCAGGGAGGTTGACAGGACTTTAAAACTGAGAAAGATTTGTTTTGTTTTGATTTGTTTTGTTTTGTCTTTTTGTTTTGTTTTGTCTTGTTTTGTTTTGGAGATTAAAATATCACCTGAGCTGATGGCACGGAGGTTGACAGGACTTTGAAACTTGTTTTGATTTGTGTTTTGTCCTTTTGTTTTGTTTTGTTTTGTTTTGTTTTGTTTTGTTTTGTTTTGTTTTGGAGATTAAAGTATCAACTGACCTGATGGCAGGGAGGTTGACAGGACTTTAAAATTGAGAAAGTTTTGTTTTTATTTGTTTTGTTTTGTTTTGTTTTTTGTTTTGGAGATTAAAGTATCACCTGACCTGATGGCAGGAAGGTTGACAGGACTTCAAATGAACATATTGATTTTTAAAATAGTGCCTTTAAATTAGGAGAGAGAATGAGGTACAAAGTAACAGAGTAAAACGAAATGATTAGAACAGGCGAACAGCAGTTACAAGCCAACTTCAATTTTTTAATATTTTATTGCTTACAATGTAAGCAATACAAAGCAGTCTACTAGAAGACCTAAATGCAATACGGGAATGAAAACAGAAACTTTTGGGGGGAAGTTTGTTTTGGGTTTATTTTAGTGGTTTTGTTTTTTTTTAATTCATTTTTTTTTTTTTTTTGTTAGATTTTTGTGTTTTCATTTTGTAGATTAAGGTATCATCTGACCTGATTGCAGGGAGGTTATCTCGTCTACTTTAAAACTGAGAAAGCATTTGATCTCTAAAATAGTGCCTTTTGGCTTCAGTGTTTTAATGTTACTATTATATTAATCATTAATAATAATACTATTATTATAATAGTAATAATAATACTATTAAAAATTACTATTAATGTTACAAAATGTTACTAATTTCACAATCCAGTACCAAGAGTGACTGAGTATACGCATAAACACAAGTGAGGTTATACAGCAAGATGTGCCTGCTTTTCAGGTCCTGAACAGACTTAATTGGTGCTACAGTATATGTTTGTTTTTAACAGATGATATGATCTTGATTTAATATTCTTGGTCCAGCCAAGTTTTAAATCCACAGATTTTGCAAAGATCTCTTCAGCTGTGTCTGGTGTGAATTTTGTATGGAGGTCTTGGCACACACAGGCTGTAGGCTGTGAACTCTCTGCTGAAGCATTAAAAGTGTATACTATCAATATCACAGGGTTCTTCCAAAGTGCTGTCAGCGAAAGGGCGCACAGACAAATTTCAAAGGCCTCCTTTATTGACAGTCAGCTTTTGTACATTATTGGCTCAATGTTATTTCCAGATGAGGTCAAAAAGCAGTAACTGTGAATTATCAGTTTCACCTCCTAGCAGAAATTTTTTTTTAAGCTGTTTTAGACAAGCAAAAGCGTGCAGTAACTGCCATTAGAGTATCTTTAAGGTGCTGTATATTTCACGTTTCCAGAGACAGCTTAAATTCCACAGAAACATTACCAAATTAAAGAAATATTACAGCTGCATGTTTCAGATGGGATGTGACAGATTAAAGGCGTACGGCAGGAGCTAACCGTGGGTTCCTCTTAGGAGTGGGCCTCACGCTTATCACACTACGCTAAGATGAGTTTTGACATGTCCCACAGCCACAGAGAGGAAACGATATATAAGGCTTTTTATTTTCAGTCTTTGGCAAGGGGCGCTGACGCATGGACCCCTATGACACGTGTGACTTATAGCACTCAGGTTTTTGTTTTTCTGCTGCTGTATTGTGAAAGGACTGTGTATTAGCTTCCTGCCTTCTTTTAGTCTGTGTTGCAGAATAACAGTTTAGGTTTTGGAGCATGTTCATCTGATGAACATGATTTCAACTAGGAAAAACACATCCATACATTCTCTTTTGCTTAGAATAAACATCAGATATCCGGTGAGGAACATTACCAAACTGCCATCATTTTAGATTAGGAAAATAAAATGACCGGACACCAGAACACTTCCCTCGGGGTGCTGTTGTGAAACACCAAATAAATCTCATTCCATTCTCGGTTTTCAGCACTGCTTTTCCTAGTAAGGCTTGGACTGATTCAGCAATAGTTCATTGAAGCTGGTGAGAAGAAAGCTAAGGAATGATATCCTGTGTTGGCCATGCAGATGTTTGAGCTCAGACTGAAACAAAGGCCACAGCGTGACATGACATTCATGATACAACAGTAACTGAATGCACAAGACTTAAGTCGTTTGCGATTTTGTGAATAGAGACTGATTGAATTGGCTTACTTGAAATTACGGTGAATGGAGATCAGCAGGTGTGTATTTATTCACCTGGTTTTTGTGTGTGAGGGACTTCATCTGAATGCTTTGAACTGGCGTTCTTCAACAGGAACGGTTTTGTAAAGCACTGTTTGATCTACCAACAGACTGTAAAAAGTTAGGAGTCAGTAATATTTTTTTAAAAAAATAAATACTTTTATTCAAGAAGGATGCATTAAATTGATCAAACATGACAGTAAGGACATTTATAATGTTACCAAATATTTTTGTTTAAAGGGGTCATTGGGTGGCCATTTTCCACAAGATGATATGATTTGTCGTCTTAATATGAAGTCTATACTATACTTTAGTTAAAATTTCTCAGTAGTAGTATAAAAAACACCCTTTTTACATTGTCAAAATCAGCCCTTTTCAGAATGAGACATTTTTTGCATTTGCCTTTAAACAATGGCGGTCGAACAGTTTACAGCTCACTCAGGGCGGGTCTAAGGTAAGATGTCCGTCTCAATCAACTATCATGGGAGTGGCCTTGGTCGGTGTGACGTCACACGGACAAGATGCTGAGAATGGCTTGATTTGAAAAAGGAGATATTACTTAAAAAGATTAAAAAAAAAAACATCACTCAGTGGATTTTTATCATTATAGGGTGGTTGTGTATAGGGTCCTGACTCCCCATCTGCTCATTGGACGTGCCAGTGAATGATTTTCATTGAATGAATTTTTGTTTTAAAGTAGTAAAGTAATAATTTAAAGCTTTCTATAGATATATGTATCCTGACTGTAAAGCAAGTATTCGCTGAGATTCGTTTCATTTTTTATTGCGGCGCTCAACACCAAGACATCAGAAAGCGCGTCTTTTTTTTTCTCTTTTCTTTGACAAAAGCACAACATTTTGTTGATATTGTGAGTGCACGCAAATAAAATTAGACCCTTTACAGTTGGTAGATTAAGCTTACCTTGACCAAAGATGTTTTGGGTTTTTTTTTTGCAAGTGATTGCGCTGGTGCCTCCATGTCCTGCAAAGCGCATTTAGCTTCCACTCTCCAACAAACGATTGTATGCGCATAATAGCGTGCATTTATCTAAGATAAATGTTTAATATCTATTTATCTAAGTTAAAAACATTTTGGACTGTGTCAGTTTTTTAAGACACACTTGTCACACTCTGAAAGTATATTGAGTACATATTTTTATAATGTTTGTACAATTTGGCCAGTGTGGCTTGAAATAGTGATTTTAATTTTAGTAAAAACAATGGAAAAATATAAATCAAAATTTAAATAAATAAAAAATGTATTACAGGGAACCCTGGGTGTTAAGACTTCTATGGCTTAATATAACATAAATGATAAATGTCTCTTATGTCTCTAAATGTGGACATGTGACGTTTGTCATGACGCCTCAGCCAGTGAAGCACTTTCCCGGCACAGATTTTAATCAATATCTGAGGGCTTAGACTCCTTGTGGGAAAAAATCGATGGTACGGCATTCGGTATAAGCCTACACTTATATTCATTGTCACCTGTAAGCTTTTTCAGTAGCTGTGGTCATCGTATCAGTATTTTATTTTCCAAGCTGTGCTGCGGTAAAAATAGCAACAGGTAGCACCATAGAAATAATGACGCCCCCATTATATGTATAAAACAATATGGATTTTTTAAATAACACAAATCTTCCATGGGTTTTCTACTACATATTTCCATAAGAAACATCATTTACGTTATATTAAGCCATGCGAGTCTCAATACCCGGGGTTCCCTATAAAAGTAGTCAAAATTCAAATTATGCTGCAAGTTTATGTCTGCTGTTCAAATTCTGAAGATGTCCTTGAAGTTTATTCCCTCATAAAAAATGAAGCTTGACAAGTTTGACAGAAACTGTGCATAGTAAATGAAGCATGCTGTCATTCTGAATGAGTAAGATCAGTATTGCATTTGTATCTTATAAAATGGCTGTTAAAATGTAGTCTTTAGTGTCAGCGAAGAACAGAATATGTTGGTTTGGCATCGAGAATATCCGGAAACCACAGACAACTAGTCCATTTATCTTTATTTAGAGACCGCAAAAATGCACTTCGTCTTGATGTATATGATGTCACCGAACAAAGTTTGCAACCGATACTTGATGTGGGTGGCTTTAAAATGATTAGACAGCTTGTTATAAGAGAATCTATGAGATGGATGAAGTGTGAGGAACAAAAAATTAAAGAAAGAAAAAAATCCTACTTAACAATAAGAACGACAATCACATACTTGGCCTCTAAAGCCTGTTGTTGCATCACTGGCCTCTTTGGACATCCCTAGAAGTGTAACCAAAAATATATTTTCCAAGTCGCTTTCCAAGATTCATCTTAGAGAGATTTATAAATCTCACTCTATACTGTCTGATCTTATTTGTGGCGATGACTTTCAGGAAATGATTTTGTGGGGCCTAACATGTTTCATTTGGTGTTGCTTTCATTGCTGGCATGCCCACGCAGTATAGTATTTTGGCTTTGAGTATGACACTTTGGATAAAAAAATAAATAAAATAGTCAGAGGGGTAATAACCCTCAGGTTAAGACCTTGGGCAAAACTGTTGGTGACACAATGAAGCAAGATGGGAAAATCAAAGGCCGTCCTTCAACCACCAAACTCTGGGCGTCGGTGCTGCATAAAATTAAGCGTTTGAACCCAAGCCTGCATTAAGTGAGGGTTGTGAATTTGCGGTTGAAATCCTCAAGTGTAGATGGATGGAGTTGAGTTACACACTATGTGTGGTTTCTACGTGTGCTTTGGTGTCTGGACTAAATGGCATGGGGTTTCCCAGCCAATACGTTTAAAAAACAATGCTAACTGTGAAGAATGGGCCATGAGTGTGAAGGTAATCTGCATAAATCACTCATGGATGTTTCTGGCAGTAATTTTTCTTGACTAAGGCCTCCTTTTTAAAAAGTCTTTCCCTGTGTTTTTATTTCCTCTCTTCGTCCTTGTCCTCCCTCTGTCTCAGGCTGTTCCTGAAGAGCCACAGCGGGACGGCGGGCAGACAGAGCAGTCTGGCAATCCACGGCGCTGACTTCAGCACTAAAGACATGGACAATGACAACTGCACATGCAAATGTGCACTGATGCTCAGCGGGGGTAAGGCAGAAAACCTCTGTTTAGCTCACATCTGCTGAATATCGTCATTTAACCACTATTCCAGCCGTGCAAGCTTGTTCTTGTTTCAATTAAACACTAGCCATGATGCTCAAGATAATAGTTTACCTAAAAATGAAGGGATCGTTCACCCAAAAATGAAAATTCTGTCATTAACTACTCACCCTCATGTCGTTGACACAGACTGCAATATTTTTGATTAAATCCGAGAGCTTTCTGCCTCTGCATAGACAGCAACGCAACTGACACGTTCAAGGCCCAGAAAGGTAGTAAGGACATTGTTAATTTAGTCCATGTGACATTCGCGGTTCAACCTTAATTTTATGATGCTACAAGAATACTTTATGTGCACAAGGAATACAAACAAACACAAAAAAAGACTTAAGAACAACTTCAGAACTTCTAGAACAAAAATTTACAGATAATTTACTCAGCCTTTTGTCATCCAAGATGTTTGTGTCTTTCTTTCCTCATTCAGTAAGAAATTATGTTTTTTGAGGAAAAAGCTTCAGGAATTATCTCCATATAGTGGAGTTCAATGGTGGCCCCAAGTCTGAACTTCCGATATGCTTCAAATGGCTTTAAATGGCTCTAAATGATCCCAGCCAAGGAAGAAAGGTCTTATCTAGCAAAACGGTAATTTTCTAAACAAATTGACAATTTATATACTTTTTAACCTCAACCGCTCACCTTGTCTAGGTTGGCTTTTTTTCTGGGTCAATACAGTTAGGGTATGTCAAAAAAAAACTCCCATCTTGTTTTCTTCCCCAACTTCAAAATAATTTTACATCGCTGCAGAAGTACTGACTCAGTGTTTACAAAGTGAACATACAAAGAATATCAAAAAAAAAAAACGCGATGTAGGACGATTTTGACGTTGAAAAAGAAAACGAGACGAGAGTTTTTCGACCTACCCTAACTGTATTGACCCGGATTACACAGACTACGCATGCGCATCGCCGAGACAAGACAAGACGAGCATTTAAGGTTAAAAAGTATATAAATTGTCAGTTTGTTTCACTAGATAAGACCCTTCTTCCTCGGCTGGGATCGTTAAGAGCCATTTGAAGCTGCATTTAAACTGCATTTTGGAAGTTAAAACTTAGGGGCACCATTGAAGTCCACTATATGGAGAGAAATTCTGGAATGTTTTCCTCAAGAAACATAATTTCTTATTGAAGGAAGAAAGAAAGACATGAACATTTTGAATGACAAGGGGGTGAGTAAATTATCTGTAAATTTTTGTTCTGGAAGTGAACTTCTCCTTCAACTCAACAATTTGTTCTCTTTCGTGTCAGTCTTCGACGCGCAATCTTGAGAGTACCACGATGCAAGACTGACACAGAAGAGAAGAAATTGTTGAATAAAGTTATTTTTGTTTTCTTTGCACACTTTGCAAGTGTTCTCATAGCTTCATTAAATTAAGATTCAACCACTGATGTCACATGGACTATTTTAATGATGTTCTTACTACCTTTCTGGGCCTTGAACGTGGTAGCTGCATTGCAGTCTATGCAAGGGCAGAAAGGTCTTGTATTTCATCAAAAATATCTTAATTTATGTTCTGAAGATGAACGCAATTGGAACGGGATTGGGATGACATAGGGGTGAGTAATTAATCATCTTGTGCTGTAGACACAGTATGTCTATAAAGTGTTCTATTCACATCAGCAAAGGTTAAACTGACATTTAAGAACCGCTAATGGAACCGAACAGCGTGAAACATTCAGTAAAAAAAAAAAAATCAAATAAACTACTTAAAGAGCTACTATAATGTTACGCTCTACATACACTCTTGTCCCATTGTGAATTGAGACCTTTGTGAAGTGTGCAGACAGTAGGTTCCAGTCTAAACACCGCCTGTGTCTATGTACACAGCTAAGTGCTGCGTATAGGACCACCTCATGCTTTCTTTTTGGCAGAGGAACTGCATGAAGCTTTTAGTGTGTACTGTAGTAATGAGGTCTTTGTGGACTTTCACATCCTGTGAGGAGTCTACTAGAATGGGCTGAGTACCAAGTATCTGTAGATCTGTATAGCGCTCCCACAGTTTCTCCTAGTGGATGCAGACCACAGACAACTTTTGCGGTTCACGCAGGAAGCTCTCAGGTCTCAAATCACTGTGCATCGTTTAATAAAAAACACTGAGAGAGATCCTGTCCACCCGAATCTGCCGTCACCTTCTCCGTCCTTGGTGGCCAAATGGTAAATGAGGCCTAGTGATTCATCTCTGAGATATTTAATATAAGGATGAGAATAAATGTGAGCCTTACAGTAGGATGACATGCATAAATCTGCTGTATGTGCAAGGGGATTTGGGCAACGCAATTAATAAAACAGAGTAGTGTCGCACTGAAAGATTTTAATGAAAGTTTTTAATAAAAAAACAGTACGGAAATGTTTGAAATCGTCAGTCTTGAGATAGAACCCTCTAAATTCTGTAGCATACAAGCTTTAATGAAAGACATATTGGTTCCAGCTCTGGTTTATATCATGAAATCAAACTTTTATCATTATGTTGCCTCATTTCTTGTTATGCAGTGTGGTTAACAAGCCTATAAAAAACATACCCTAGAGACAACCGAGAACCTCGGCCAGCTAACGGCCTGAGATGCGAAAGCATAGTAACAAGTAGAATCGGCATCCAATCAGTTCACTGTGTCAGTGAGAGCCGTGACAGAGGGCAGCATATTTGGCTCGCTGGTGGCTGTTAAAATGTCACAGATCTCTCTGGCATTTGAGCCTGTGAAGTGAAGCTCAAGTTCTTCGTGGGAATGAGACGTGCCCAAAACAGGCACTCTGTGGGCACATTTTGTGTGCACATGTCTAATCGAATGAACAGGCCAGATGAATTGCATTTGAAGCACTGAGAGGTTGTACAGCGATGTTGTTATTGTTAACTAAACTATGGACAATAATTTTTGACCATTTAAATAAAATTGTAAAAAATATTTATTACATGGAAAGCTGTGAAGGCAACATTTAAAGTTGAAATACTAAAATTAAAACTTGAAAAGACTAATAAAAATGACAAAAGCACATCAAATTACTAAAACATAAATATAATGAAAACTGAAAATATAACAATAAAAGAAGTTCACTTCCAGAACAAAAATTGACGGATAATTTACTCTCCAATAATCTCCAATAATTTGCTATCCAAGATGTTCATGTCTGTCTTTCTTCAGTCATAAAGAAATTGTTTTTTGAGGAAAAAATGTTGAGGAATGTTCTCCATAGAGTGGACTTATATGGTGCCCCGCCAGTCTGAACTTCCAAAATTAAGTTTAAATGCAGCTTCAAAGTGATATAAATGATCTCAGCTGAGGAAAGGTTCTTATCTAGTGAAACAATTGGTTATTTTCTAAAAAAGTTATGTCGAAAAACTCCCATCTCATTTTCTCCTTCAACTTCAAAATCGTCTTACATCGCTGTTGTACTTTTTTTTGTAAAGGGAAGCTGGGCGTTCACTTTGTAAACACTGGGTTGGTACTTCTGCAGCAATGTAAAATTTCGAAGTTCAAGGAGAAAATGAGATGGGAGGTTTTTCGATATACCCTAACTGTATTGACCCGGAATGCACAGAGTTCACGCAGAGCTACACAAGATGAGCATTTGAGGTTAAAAAGTATATAAATTGTAAGTTTTTTTAGAAAATAGATGATCGTTTAACTGGATAAGACCCTTCTTCCTCGGCTGGGATCATGTAGAGCCCTTTGAACCTGCATTTAAACTGCATTTTGGAATGTCAATCTCACGAGCAACATTGAAATCCACTATATGGAGAAAAATCCTGAAATGTTTGCCTCAAAAAAACATAATTTCTTCACGACTGAAGAAAGAAAGACATGAACATCTTGGATGAGGAGGTGAGAATTATCCGAACATTTTTGTTCTGGAGTGAATTTCTCCTTTAAAGGACATTCAAAATAATACTCAATGCTGTTATAAATTATAATAAAATAATGGCACAGTAACATCTGATCTTAAAGTTAGATGATAACAATTGGCAATTCCAGCTTTAAATATAATTTACATAAAAGCATATAATAAAAGTGGGTTTGGGGACCAAGGTCTGTCAAGCTCAAAAAAGGACCAACAAGCATCATAATAGTAGTTTTTAATCGCTATATTTTGAGTCATATGAAGCCATACTGTGAGGAGCAGACTGAAATTTTAGCTGTGGAACTGAAAATCTTGCTTTAAAGGGATAGTTCACCCAAAAATGAAAATTACACCATGATTTACTCACCCTCAAGCCATCCTAGGTATATATGTCTTTCTTCTTTCAGATGAATACAATTTGAGTTATATTTAAAAATGTCCTGTCTCTTCCAAGCTTTATAATGGCAGGAAATGGCTGTTGAGATTTTGAATTCCAATAAAGTGCATCCATCCATCATAAAAAGTACTCCGCATAGCTCTGGGGGGTTAATAAATGGCTTCTGAAGCAAATCAATGCACTTGTGTAGTAAAAATAACCATATTTAACACTATATAAACCATATTCTCTAGCTTTCACTGAATGTCGTATGCGCATTCATTAAGGAGTGGCATTCAAGCAGATTAAGTAAGACATAGGTGTAGAACCAAGTTTTGTTTACAGAAGCAAAGGAAGCAAAGTTTCCTCTTGGCTTATATCGAAATCCTCCAACATGTTTCTTTACAAATCCTCACTTTGTACTGCTAATTCGTGACCAGTGTTTTGTTTTGCTCTCTCCTTTGTGCTTCCGTGTTCATCACCGCGTTAGCCTACGTCATCCGCTGGAACGCCAATCTCTCATAAACATGCATACGACAGTTAGGAGAAGTTAGAAATTACGGTTTATTAATGTACCTCTATTGGACTGTTGAATCTCAACAGCCTTTCACTGCCATTTTAAAGCTTGGAAGAGCCAGGACATATTTTAATATAACGCAGATTGTATTTGTTTAAAAGCAGAAAGTCATATACACCTAGGATGGCTTGAGGATGAGTTAACAACATTTTACTACAAATAACATTTTCCGTGTTCCACAGAAAGTTCTACAGCTCTTAAAAGACACGAAGATGAGTAAATGATGACATGATTTTCCCTTTGGGAGACTATTTCTTTTATTTTAAGCCGATCATATCCCTCAGTGTGGGGGACATGCTATTAAAAGCACATCTGTCAAGATGGATATTAGCACAAATACCACTTCAAAAATCTACAGAAGTGACTTCTCGAACATTAAAATAATTTGTTATTATTAAACAATTACGGTATGTTAAACATAATGTAATCAGCACTTCCTATTTTCTCTGTTACTGTACCTTCAAGTATATATATATATATATATCCTCTTTCCCTAAATATATTAAAGGTTATCGTTCCACTCACTCCTCACCTATACCACAGTGACCACATAGCACCTGCATACTGTTGGATCCAGCTTCAAAGTTGCCTGCATAGCCTACATCCACAACTAGACTGTCAGCAATAAAAATAGTTAATATAAAATAATAAACCAAAATAGTACCACATAAGTAGAAGGACAAAGGTTCAAGCATCTAGTTTCAGAAACCTGCTTTATGCAGCCTGACCAGAAGTGGCTTTTAATGTGATGTGGTTGTATTTTAAATGACTTTGTTACAATTTATATATGATTTATTTTGCATATGTTCTTTCAGGATAATGCGAGACAGAATATATATAACTGTATTAACATTTGTTCTCACTTGTAAATGTTTGTGTTTTAGGATGGTGGTATGATGCATGTGGCCCATCCAACCTGAACGGGGTGTACTACAGACAAGGACAACATGTTGGAAAATTCAATGGAATCAAGTGGCACTATTTCAAAGGCCCCAGCTACTCTCTCCGATCCACTGTCATGATGATCCGACCGGCCGACTTCTCGTAGTTCTCCCCAAATAGCGCAAAACATTTTGAAAAAGTGTTACTTTTTGGCCCATGACATTATCAAGTAACACCGTATAAGTGGTTAGCTGCTTGCCATGTGGATAATGCAGCACTCTTTTGAGATAACACCTTTCTAGGAAACAGGAATCCTGTGAATAGGAGGCTGTCCTATCACCTTTGTGGGACTACATAGGAGATGGCATTCTCTTTGGGAATTTAGGGCAGGAGTTGACTTGGCGGGGCTTTTATTTTTAAATATAAGAGGTATGAATTCAAGTGCCATTCACTTGTCACTCAGGACCTGTGGACTGCTGAGGCAGGCACATCACCTTTGATGGTAGCGGACTGGGCTGCATCGCCCAACAGTCGCCCTGTGCTTTTCTGGCTTTCGAGTCTCCAAGTGAATTTAAAGCAGCTTGAATGTCCTTCAATATCCTAAAAGGACCTATTAATTTTTAATACAAATGTGTTGCACAGTTATATTTGGGTTGTGATACTTCACATTTTTTATGCTTTTTTTTATCCCAGTATATTATTATTATTTTTATTTTGTACATTATTCCTGTCAAAGTGAAGAAAACCATAGCATGCAGCATTAACGGTGACTTACAGTGCTATTTACAAGGAACATTTTGGGCAAAGAATAGCACGTTCTCCAGCCTGACTGTATTGATTGTGCGAACTGCATTATTATTACTGGCTTTGAACTTTGGTGACCTTTGAAGCACATCATAACTTGGCATAACATTTTGAAATGCATGCCAAAGATCACAGCTATTAAAGATAATACCATAAAAATATTGATCTAATATTAATCATCGTTACAACTGATGGACTAAAGCCAATGGCACATATGGTACTGGTGCAGTATAATACATATAATAATGTTTTAATTCATTCAAACCATATTGTCATATTAGGATTGTGTTGCAGCTCTTGTCAAAAGCAGTGTTACTCGAGCTTGAAGTTTTTAAATGTATCCTTGAACCTAAGATTGTAGGTTTGCAAAAGTGTTTAATAATTCTGAATGACTGTGTTATTGAAAGGAAACGTCTGAGTTTCATTTGTACATTAAGTTTATTTGTAGCAAGATCGTAGGGTCGGTTCACACAGGCTGTGTTTTTGTGTTTCGCTATGCCACTTTGAACTGTTTTCACATATAAACATTTGCTAAATGGCTGTCTTTGACTGTTATGCTAGGTTTTTGCTGCTTTTATAGCATTGTGCGCTGAAAAAGCAGCTGTTGTTAACAAACCAAGTGAACTTAGAAGTTAAATCTGCGTCCTTTCCATTCCATCCACTGTGTGATCCAGACATCAAGAGTTTTGGTAACAATGTACAATAAGTTTCCATTTGTTAACGTTAGTTCAGTACATCAGTTAAGGAAAAATACTTCTGAGCATTTATCTTTGTTAATGTTAATTTTAACATTTACTAATACGTTATTTCAATCCAAAGTTCTGTATCTTGTATCATATTAATTAATGGACCTGAGCCAACATGAACAATGAGCAGTTGTATTTTTAATAATTAACATTAACAAAGATTAACAAATGCTGTAACAAATGTATTGCTTATTATGAAGTTAATGCATTAATCAGTGTTAACTAATGGGAACTTATTGTAAAGTGTTACTGGACTTCAACGATTAGTTCACTTCCAGAATAAAAATTTCCTGATCATTTAATCACTCCCATGTCATCCAAGATTTTCATGTCTTTCTTTCTTTAATCAAAAAGAAGTTAAGGTTTTTAAGGAAAACATTCCAGGACTTTTCTCCATATAGTGGACTATAATTGGAGGTCCAAACTGCAGTTTCAATGCTGCTTTAAAGGGCTCTACATGATCCCAGTCGAGGAATAAGGGTCTTATCTAACGAAACAATCAGTGATAAAAAAAAAAAAAAAAATTAGATACTTTTTAAACACAAATGCTCATCTTGCACTAGCTCTGTGATTCGCATCTACAATTTAACGTGGTGTTTTGCTGCATGTTCATGTTTCTATGTCTTTTATTTTGAAGTTTAGTCATGGTTCCTGTCTAGCCATGTGTTTCCCTTGTTGCTCTTGTATCCCTGCCTTGTCAGAGATTTTCTTACTATAGGGAGATGAGAGGGTCTGTATTACTTACTATTGGAGAAAGTGTAATGGCTAACTTGGATCACTCCCTTAATAACCAATCACATTACAGGTTTGACGTCATTGAATTTCAGTCAGAGTTGTGCGACAATCGCCATTTTCAGATACCATAGGAATAACTGAGAAGTGCGTAAACTGAATCTCACCTGTCTCTTAAAAAACAGCATTTTTTTATTGTAAACTCTAAAAATAGTTCAATCCAAAAGTAGTGTTTAGTGTAAAACATGTTGAAGATTAGCAGATAGCCTGTCGATTCATTAAATGATAAGCTGTGTCCTCTAAAAAGCTGTTTATTCAGAGTAGTAAAGCCTCTTCTCCATTGACATCTGTTAAAAAAAACACCCTTTGGTCTTATTTTCCACGTACTGCCAGACAGGAAGCGTTAGCTTTAGCCGCTATGCTTTTTCGGCTAATGGTTGCAGGCTTGCCTTCTAGCAGCTTTGCTGTGTATGTGTCATGTTCTCATTGTTTGTTCTAGTCATGTGTCTTGTTCCTCATTGGTTGGTTTGTGTCATGTGACCCTCTTTGTTTGCTATAAGTAGCCCTCATGTTGCCATTGTCTCTTCTTGTGTATTGATGTTGTAACCTGCTGTTGTTAAGTTTGTAAAGTCTGTTCATGCCAAGTCAAGTCTGTTTATGTCAAGTCTGTTTGAGTCAAGTCTTTGTTATTGTTTGGATTTCACATTGTTAATAAACTGCGCTTGGGTTCATCTACTACTCACCTTCAGTGGACAAAATTGTTATGACGTATTACGTAAATACGTTGGAAAGGGCACACACGATTAGTTCTTTGTTTGTGTACTTCAGTTCAAAAAGCTAGAGTAATACAAAAAACTCCACCTAATTTTCTCCTCCAACTTAAAAATAATCTGACGTCATTCTTTTAGGTTTTGCTAGATAAGACCCTGTTTGGACCTTCAACCCTGTGGGTCCCATTTAAGTCCACTATATGGAGAAAAATCCTGGAATGTTTTCCTCAAAAACCTTAATTTCTTTTCGACTACAGAAAGAAAAACATGAACATCTTGGATGACATAAAGGTGAGTAAATTATCAGGAAATTTTTATTTTGTAAGTGAACTAATCCTTTAACAAATGTACATAAATTCTGTTGGTAGTGTTTGGTTTGTGAAAAAAAAAAACATTTTGTAAGACTTTTTGAGTTGGCAGGATTGTAAAGCAGCAATCAATTTTAGCTTGCTTATACTGGCATGCTCACAAAAGTCTAGCATCAGAATAGTATCAGAATTCCTATCTTTTATCAAAAAAGTCTGATAATACTCTTCTAGTAGATTGTTTCTGTATGCAAGACTACTACTACTGTCTTCCATCAAGTAACAACAGCGTGGAGCATTTTACTGGAAAGTGGTACTTTTATTGTAAATCTATAAACTGTCTGGAAAGCCGCAGAATGGCATGTTTCATATCACACTCCAAATACTGTAATTTAGTGTGTTTAAAATTGCTTTCCAGAGGAAAGCACTGCTTTACATATTTTATTAGCTCAGAACCATCAATATGTTCTGAATTAAAGGTGTAGCTAAAGTAACATTATTGGTGTTGACCTTGTTTATCTCATTCAAATTTCATTTGCCATGTTATTTAAACACCTCGTCCTTTGTAACAATTTTCTTGATGTTAGTTCAAATAAAAAAAAAAAAATAGACTCGATGCCCCAAGCTTCGCTGAATGAGCAATTTTGAGTCATTTATTACTGCCTCTGGAATCCAGAGTCTTTCCTTTGCTTTCACAGCAATTTCTATGCGAGTCACGTCGCTCCGTAGACACAATATTTACACACGGCAGAAGAAAAAACATAAAGGAGCACAATTTTTGGACAGAATGGGCCCTGAGCAAGCGAGCCACCTTTGTGTCCAGAGTGAGCACACTGTTAGTTCTCCGCCACTCTGCCGTGACAGATTGCTGAGGTGTCAAACGATGCTGTCGGGACCGCTAAATCCCCCCCATAGCTGACATTCCTACACCCTAATCGAAGGGTTAAGCAAACGACGGGCGCTTGTAAACTGCCGCCTGTCCTTCAACACCTGAGCTGACCCACTACACCCTCCGGAATGCAGCAGCCATCAGATGGGCACAATCACAATGGAGGACCAACCGGCCCGTGTGGAGCCACAAAAAGGAGAATCAAGAAGCATTCAAGATCTCTGATGGATTCAAGAAAACACATAGTGTAACAGAAGAGGTGAGTCCTGGTGGCTTTGCATTTCTGAGATATTGTTTAACATATGTATTGATGACACACTGATATCGTCCAGAGTGCCTTTTAGTCTCGTGTGATCAAGAACGCTAGGTGAAGGCTGACTCAGACGCCTTCGCGGTCCACTGGTGTTTCTGAAGATGGATCATTTCCTGTTTGCACAAGCTGAATAGAGGGACAGGAACCCCAGAGGAGGAGCGTGATTGGTCTACTGACAACCAATGGGCTTGACGCCAGATCAGACAAGAAAGAAAAGATACGGTACCTGTAGAGTGAAAGGGAATAGAGAGCAACATCACACACCAGAACATTAAAATAGCAATTGGGAATAAATAGGAATTGGAAATAAGGCCACCTGAATAAAAGAAAAACATGCATGTTTCTGTATAGTCAAGGTTCCAGAAATAAACCAGATATAACCTTTTAATGAATAACGGGCCGCAGTTCAGCAATCTTTTCCCGCAAGTAAGATTGAGGGAAGCGAACAGAAAAATGAATCTTCTGGAATTTCTTTGGCTCAGGACCACTTGAACTTATTCCCAGGGTGAGTTTAAAACATGCTGAAGCTGTGGATTGCACCGTTTGGGGCTATTTTAAATGTTTTTTGAAATTCTTTCAACTTAGTGAATTTATAGGGTTTAAACAACTACAGCAAAGGTCTCAGCATGTTCCATTTATTGTTTGTTCAAATTAGGATTCATGCAGAAAAAAAAACAAGTGGGTTGGCCCTGCTGGATAACAGATGTAAATATAAATTAGACAGTGTCATCACTTCAGTCAAGTGAAGTCAAAAAAGCACTATAAATTAGGATGTATGACTCATAGATTGTGTAATAAACATACTGAAATGTAAGAAATTCAACCCAGGCTTATTGGAAAAAAAACGTGCCTGTGGCAAAATTTTAACTGAATGATATGACCACTTTCAAAGTGAAATTTCCAGCAAGTGGCACTAAAAGCATGTTCAAAATTATTCGAAACTAATGAATGTAAATCCTGCAACGTCCCCAACATTGGTTGTTGTACATATTGTGGCAGTTAAGTGCCATATTCTATATATGTAGTACAGTTTTACAAAATAAAACTGAACACATAAAGTGTAATGATATTATTCTTCAACCAAACAATGTACGACGTGAAGCCTAAAAACCCATTAGCTGTTATAAATTGACTGTAAACCACGGATTCACTGGGCTTATTGCTTTTATAAAACAGTTATTCCATATACGTAGTAACATTTCACAAAATACAACAGAGCAAATAAAGTGTAATGATATTAATAAAAACATTATTCTTCCACCAAACAATGTCCTCAGAAAACGGTTGTGGTTATAACAAAGTGGTTGCTGAGCAACACACAAACGTAAACAAAGGTGAATGCTTGTAATCTAATTTACAACAGCGTCAAACGTCAAATCTGCCAATCAGAATTAAGGACCGGAACTATCCATCTTATAATAAAACAAGAAGAACCAAGGAGTCGTGGTTTACAGTGAATTTATAACAGCTAAGAGGTGGTATTATGCACAACGTGAAGTAGAGTGCCTAAAACCCCCTTAGCCGATTTAAATGCACTGTAAACCATGGCTTCACAGGGCTTATTGCTTTTATAAAATGGTTATTCCATATACGTAGTAAGGTTTTTACAAAATAAAACAGAGCAAATAAAGTGTAATGTAGAAATAAAAACAGTATTCTTCCACCAAACAATGTAGTTCCTTAAAAACGGTTGTGTTTACAACAAAGTGGTTGCAGAGCAACACACGAATGTAAACAAAGGTGTATGTTTGTAGTGTAATTTACAACAGCTTTGAACATGGCTCAGCCAATCCGGAAGGACCGGAACTGTCCGTTTTATAACTG
Source organism: Labeo calbasu (assembly GCA_019740295.1). Taxonomy (NCBI): domain Eukaryota; kingdom Metazoa; phylum Chordata; class Actinopteri; order Cypriniformes; family Cyprinidae; genus Labeo; species Labeo calbasu. The sequence goes on along the minus strand of JAHKKF010519350.1, from coordinate 22,051 downwards.
CTATTTGGGAACACAGTCACGTAAAACGGTTCTGGGAGATAATTATATAGAAATACTTTGATGTACACTTTGATCGGGCATTTCAGAATGACCATAATCACGTTTCAAATGCTATGCAACAAGATCGATTTGCTGGTTAGTCATGTTACGCCATCCCATAGCGCAAAATCACATGACTTTTTTTGATGCACATTGAGGAATTTATTAGGGAAGCACATTAATGTGTGTTGGCAGTGTATGTACACATCTACCCTATAATGATAAAAATTCATGCAGTGGTTTTGAATTAATCTGTAAAAATAACATTCCCTTTTTCAAATCAATTCATTTTCAGATGCCTGTCGGTGTGGCGTCACACCGACAGAGGCCGCTCCCACGATAGTTGACTGACATGAGCGTCTTACCTCAGACCCGCCCTAAATCAGCTGTAACAGTCCGACCTCCATTGTTTTGATGCCAGAGCAGGGATGTAAGTTAGACAAGAATATCTTGTTTGAGCGACTGAGTTGTTGTGTTGCTGGATGTAATAATGAACATAGTGGGCGTCATTTACTCCCGACATCTGAGCCGCTGAAGATGCAGTGGATTATGTTTGTTTGTGAAGAAAATGCGCCTCACTAAATAATCACTACATAAATGCGTCTATGTTTGTGCAAATCATTCGTGATCCAGCTTCACCTACAGCAGAAGCGACTATAAGGGTTTTTTTAGCTAAAGTAAACAGGCTCGCCACTCCACAGAGAGAAGAGAGTATTTGCATTTAAAGGAACAATCCGTCAGAATGGGTTGATTTTTGCAAAACTCAGAGCTCATTTTGACAACGTATTTTAGTTTTACACTACCATTGAGAATTTTTAATCAAAGTATATTATAGACTTTTCATTAAGACCCTAAAAAATAAATTTTGCAAGCGTTTAAGAATTTTTTATCATGACTCATGTCTTTTACGGGACTCATACCCAAGCACTCCATGTTGCTACAGCCATGCTTTACCAGATGAGCTACCAAGCAAATTTACAACATCAGAAAAATAATTTTTAGGTTATGGCATAGTAGTATTGTGCAAGGATTAATTGATAATCTGCCCTGTAACCATAGTCTGTGTGAAAAGTAATAAAAACCTTTTATCACCATTAGTGAGCCTGTTCTGCGTATATTAGTTATTGCCCTTTTATTCACATTTGTGCACATTCAAACATCTCAAGAATTGTGCCAGGTTGATGTTAACCATGACTGATCTCAACATGTTGAGTTGGAATGATGATGTGCAAAATTTTTCCTTTTGTGTTCCATGGAAGAAAGAAAACAACACAGGATTTGGAACGGCATGAGGGTGAATAAATGATGACAGAATTTTCATTTTTGGGTCAACTCTAGTGCCTTAAGTGCCTGAGAAACGCACAACCTCACTGCGACACCAATGAGTAAATAGCTCATTTTCAGTATATATCAACTTGTTGATCTCAGGGTCTTCATATTTTTAAAATGCAATCGTGGTTACTGGCACATCCTCGGTTTTGGAGAAAAAGATACGCTATTGACAGCTCAGTTGCCCTGGAGATTTCCTTGCTTGGCATTGTCAGGTTGGATTGATTTTGAGTCTGAAAGTGAAATAAAAGTGTAAACACACAGTTAGTGGTTTGGGACTTCTCTCCCTCTTTTGGAAGTCCAGAAGGTGTTCATGGTGATGGATGGATGAAGAGCGTAAGAGTGAAATTTGGTTTCGAGGCTGAAGGGAGAGAGTGTGAATGGGCTGAGGTAATGCAGGAGGCTTGGGTAACGGTGTTCAGAAGAGTTATGATGGAGCCGCGAGCCACAAGGCCATCAAAGGCCTGTTCATCAGACTCCCTCTCGTCCTGTTAGCCACAGCTGAATCAGACCCAAGAGGGTCCTTCCCCCCCAGCCACACTGAAGTGATTGACTTTGAATGTGTTCTGAGAAAAGCTCTGTTTGTTTGTTTGCTCAGTGGCATTAACCTTTATTTCACCAGCGGCAATCCTAATGTTTTTGGAGCACAGCAACACAGCACCTTGGAGAATCATGCCCTTGATAAAAAGTAGAACTGTTGTTTGCTTTCAGCGGCTTTATTATACAAGACTACAGCGAAGTTTTGTATGCCAGTCACGTCAAGGAAAGACTAGGGGGCCGTAACTGGGTGCTAGATCCCCGACAGGCAGCCCAGAAGGAATTGGCGGACCCAATACGCTTAAACTTACAGTACAATGCAACCATGGTTTCACAACAAAAACGGAATATAAATCAACACAGAAAAAATGAAGCTACAACACAATGGAAGTGGATCTGACCACAAGGGCAGCTCTGAACTGAAAAAAAAAACAAGATTTGAAGTCTTAAAGGAATTACATGGAAATAGATGAAATTTTATGTTTCTATTAGGCTATGTATTTATGTGGCCTTAAAGTAACAGTGCATTATGAGTAAATTCTAAATTTAAAGTGAGCTCTCTATAGAAAAGCTGTTGGCTTACATTTAAGTGATGCGGTCTTGGGTTTTCTGTAGCTAAAATTATATATATATATGAGGTTTTTGTACGCACAACTTCTCAGACAATAGACGGTACGTTTTTGTTCCTCATGAAGATGTGCTAGTATTATTTTCATAGAAAGGCTCGTGCCCAGTATCACACGTCTTTTAGAACATCTAAAAAACATCTCCCTGCAGTCACATATACGTGTTAAGAATAGGTTTTTATATCCTCTTGTGAGCATCTGAGGAAATCTGCACAAACAGTCAAGGACTGTGAGTGTTTGTGTAAGAAAAAATTTCTATCCATTATGTCCCAAAGCACAACTATTACAGTACAACAAAGATGAGGGACAATCAATCATGTAACACACACAAAAAAAGGCAAGACCTCTTAATTATACCTCACTGTAGAGGAGAGGAAGCATGTTTACACTGTATGGCCCTGTCCTCCCTCTCAGATATCCAGCTGAACTCTTCGATTATATCCTTCGTTTTTAATACCGTTATATGGTGTTGTGCTTCTCAGGAAAATTTACAATGGATGTACTAACTCTACCCTCAGGAGATATAGTGTCTGACACACAATTCTGTAGCATGAGGTCATGGCTTGCTGAGTTTGCTTAACACTTCTCCACAGGGATGCTGACTCAGGGGCAAACTCATAAAGATATTCTCTGAGGATCGAATCAGAATCCTGAAAATATATATTACATTAGATAGATAAATAGATAGACTACAAATAGATAAATAGATAGACTACACATTTTCAAAAGATTTTTTCCAAGTTATTTTATCTTTATGCTTTTGGAAACTGATCTTTACTTTCTCTAGTCAGGCTTATTTGTTTTGCATTTTAGGGTCATTTCGACCACAAAGTGTGTGCTTTCTGCAAGTGTAATTGTTCAGTTAATTTATTTATGTAATGGCGGGTATTTTATTTGAAAACTCAAGATCTTCGCAATTTAACATTGCAAATGATTTTAGATTAGACTGACCAAATATAATGTTGATGTCATTACATTTGTTTGTTACAGCATAAAGCATGTCACTTCCTGCTGCCGGCAGGTGGTGCTATGACTACAACTGAACATGGGCATGGACGTGTTCAGGACAAAACTCTATCAAACTGTTTTGGTGCAGACTGGGCATTTTATGCCTGAATTATAACAACTTCCTTTTTCATGGTGAAACACAGACATTTGGGGACACACCACGGACACACAATTTAACGTCACAAAGGGCTTTAGATTACACTGACCAAATTTGGTGTTGATATGTTTAAATCGCTAGGAGGAATTAATTTAAATACAACGCTTAAAAATGGCAAAAATGGCACAACACTTGCAGAGAAAACTGAAAATAAATGACTCCCTTGGGTTTTGGACTTTTTAGTAGGTATTGGTGTGTTACATGTTTACTGAATTTCGTACATGAATGTGAAACATAGCTCGAGGGGCACTACATTGAAATTTTATAGGTGGCACTATTGAGCCATTTTGCCACACCCACTTCTGAAACCCATGTCAGATGTAAATTTTCACCACTTTGCGTGTATACAAAGTTTCATGAGTTTTCGATCATGTTTAGGCCCTCAAAAATCCAATTCATTTGGAGAAGAAAAAACTGAGTTCCAATTCCAATAGTGTCCTCACACCACCAGTGCCTAAATATTGTATAGAATTTATTTAAATATTAGGGGTGTAACAGTACACGGATGTCACGGTTCGGTACGTACCTCGGTTTGAGGGTCACGGTTCGATACGATTTCGGTACAACAGAAAAAAATAAAAAACAAATCTACTATGCTAGGTTTCTTTTCATTTATTTTAAACAGACAGTAGTACAAATTACAGTTTTTCCATTTACATGTCAGGTTATAAAATCTGCAGTACATGTATACATACAAGGAATTAATACTTGAAATATATTTAATTTAGTTAACTGATAGACAAGGGAAAAACTGCGACACGTAACGTAGCCTATATTTGCTGAGTTTCAGTATAGTTTTGATACAGAAAGGAAACGCAAATGGCAGAAAGCGACATTCTGTTTTTTGTTTAAGTTGATTTTGCTGGTATGAGGAAAAGTTGAAGTAATCGCGCCGGCGCACACACACACACACACAAAACATATCAGTTCCAGGCTTCTAGCATTGCTAATTTGACAACGCAGTTGGCACTTTATCAAAATAAAACACAGTGAACCAAACATCAGCGCTCCCGCCTCACTGTGTCACCGTTAGAACGCGGCTTAAGTACAAAGTCTACAATTTCCATACTAAATAATAGTTTAGCATTTGGATGCATCGCAAATATGGAAATTTTATGGAACATCTGGATTTGTGTCGAATGAGAGAGGTAGGATACAAGAGCACAAAGCCTCATTTCGCAGACAGTTCAGTGTGCAAGCCTTTAAAGTACCGTTATGCTCCTTTATCAGTGAGAAACGCGTTCAGAATCAGCACATGATCACTGTCTAGTGGTCTTTGTTTCACTGCATTCGCTGTTCTTCTGCCGGCGGTTATCAAACAGATTTGCATTACTGCTACCCTACTACCCTTCTGGTTTGAGGGTGAATTGCCTGTATTCGTTGTAAGGCCTCATGCACCGAACCGAGATGTCTGTACCGTGATGGTTCAGTACGAATACATGTACCGTTACACCCCTATTAATATATACAGAATTCAATATAATTATATCTTTTTTATAACTCCTTTTTAATAAATCTGCCTATGTTAGAAAAACCTACTGCGCTGGTCTTGCCAACCCTTGCATCAGACACGTCACGCTCTGTCAGTCGCAGCAGCGCGAGTCAAAACAATGAAACGTGATGTTTCGCGATCCGCCACATAACTCTTCACTTTTTCACGTACTTGCCTCTGAAAATGGATACATTACAAACGTGTCTAATAAATTAAACGCAGCGGAGCTAGAAAGTACCTCTTCGTTTGTAATGAGCTCATCTGATTGGAGTCCACTCACTCTTCCTGACAGTAAAAGCGCGCGAGAGGTGGGCGTGGGATTTCCTCTCTGGCCTGTTGGCAGGTTGGCCGCCGACTCCTGATCACGTACGAGCTAATTTACCGTCCGTTTCGTTTATTTATGAGGCCGCTCCAGACGGCTAAACACAATCAATAACGTTCATTGCAGCAGAGCTTTATTGGATTAGAGACAGATTTGAAGCCCACGAGCTGACACTGTTGACTTTGGAGCGCCCAGAATGTTCGAGGCAGCACTTTATTCAGGTTGTTATCCATGAAAAGGGGATGTTTTGTTTAAATTTTCCTTTTTACTCATCTGCTTTTTCTCTCTTATAATTTCTGTCTAATTTCTATGTCTGTCCCAGATTCGGGCACTGTTATTCCTCTACTGTGCGGTCTTGCAGGTATTTTTTATTCATGGTTGGCAGCTAAAGTTGGACGGCTACTCCAAAAACAACATAGTACAATATGATTCTCACAGTACAAATATTCTGTAATAACTATGAATAAAACCCTAGAGTATAATTCTTCAAAATTGTTACTTACGGGATGAAAAAAAGTAGTTATTTCAATGGCAATGTGTTCCACCTACTGCAAATATTTTGAAAACCAAAAGCTTTGCCTGTAACCTCAGTGTAAAAGCAGAGCAATGTATTTACCTCTTTTTTTTATCAGCATTTAAGACTTAATGGTGCCTTTAATCAGAGACAGATTACCACAACATAAATCCTATTTCCCCCGCTCAGAATGATACGCAAATCAGAAACCCCAGGGTTTCGGATAGTGCAGCGAAGCCTGTGTCTGCTCAATTAGCTGTGATGGCCAAACAAAACAAGCTCAGGAACGGTTTTAGACTCGGAGGAATTGAAAGGCAAACAGAAAGGCGGAGAAACAGGGAAGTGCGACACGCACCAGCAGGTACAGGTGCTCTTACTCTGAGTCTGGACCCTATGGCCTGCCTTGACCAGGAGAGATTTTCAGACCAGATGGATGAAGGAACCACTGGCCCGTATGTCTAATGCAGACAGCTGTACCAGACATTTGGGAAGTCAATTCACACCTGGCTTTTTGGATGAGGTACCCATCCATACCAATGATGAACGTAATAAATCAGTAAAGCTTGGTCGGAATGGAAACCATCTGAGGGCTGGTCTAGGACAAATATTTGTGTACTAGATGAGTTAAATGAGGTATTATGGAAGGAATGAATTGTGCTCTGAGAGTGAGCTATGTCTCAATTAGCATTTTTAATTCAGATGAAGTCGTGTGGACAAAACTGTGTAAGTGCTCTTGGCCGTCAGTTTTCTTTTTACTGAGGTTTTGGGAAAGTGTAGGGTGAGATGAGGTCATTAAAGTGGTCTCAGTTCGAAACACAAAGGGAATTTGGGGCCTTGACATCTGACCTGCATTGCAGAATGACCCCATATATCATTCGTTCTGGATGATCTGCCTTTATCTCAACATCTGCACATGATTGTGCTATGCTGTAATGATAGTCTGCATTTTTGGTCTTTGTATATCTCCTAACAACACAGAGCAATTTATCACAAATTACTAATTGCATTCATGCTTTTATTCATGCTTTCATGCAGAAGCTTTTATCCAATGCAAGATACATTGCATTCAAGGTGTACATTTGATGAGAGATTCCCTGAGTTTCAGACCCATAACTTTGGCATTTCTAGCAGCATGCACTACAAGAGCTAAACATAGATTGTTGTATGGTAAATCTCCAAATATAAATATATCCAAATAAGCACATTAGTGTGACTAAAGACTAGAGTAATGGCTGCTTAAAATTTAGCTTTGTCATCACAGGAGTAGTTTACATTTTTTTAATATATTCAGTTAGAAAACAGTTCTTTTAAAATGTAATTTATCACAATATAATTGTTTTTATTGTATCAAATAAATGTAATCTTTGTTTAAGTTTAAGAGACTGCTTTCAAAAACATAAAAAAATCTTTATTTTCAACTTGTGACTGGCGCTGTGTGTAATACTGTAATTATGTATAATGTATGTGAACTTTAAAGTATTCAAATGAACATTTAGTTCAGATTTAAAAAGTTTAGTAGCCTATATGAGAGCTCTTCCCAACATTTCAAATTGGAACACTATTGTTATGAGGACCTCTGCTGGCAACTTAGTGCACACACACTTAACGTACACCAATATTTATTTTAAAGGGATAGTTCACCCAAAAATGAAAATTCTGTCATTACTCGCTCTTGTACTGTTCCAAACCCATAAGACCTTTGATGGAGAGTCCTGTCTATGGAGGGTCAGGAAGCTCTCTGATTTCATTTAAAATGTGATCCACAAAACTAGTCATAAGGTTAAATTTTTCATTTAAATAAATAAGCTTTCCATTGATGTATGGTGTGTTAGGATAGGACAATATTTGGCCTAGATACAACTATTTGAAAATCTGGAATCTAAGGGTGCAAAAAAACTAAATACTGAGAAAATCGCCTTTAAAGTTGTCCAAATAAAGTTCTTAGCAATGCATAATACTAATACTAATACTAAAATTAAGTTTTGATATATTTATGGTAGAAAATGTACAAAATCTTCATGGAACGTGATCTTTACTTAATATGCTAATGATTTTTGGCATAAACGAAAAAATAATAATTTTTGACCCATACAGTGTAATTTTGTCTATTGCTATAGTTATTTACAAAAACAGACAAAACTTAGTTTTTAGATTTTTCGAAAAATCGTGTTTATTATTATGTTATCATTTTATTGTGTTAGTTAGCTGTATATTTCTAGTTATCAAAATAACCCAACTGCAGTTTAACTGGAATGCATAATGAAAAAGACTTTTGAAAATTGGTAAAAACTGAGTTATCTGTTTCTGCAAATGAACTCTTCAAAAAATACCAGTGCTACTTAAGACTGGTTTTGTGGTCCAGGCTCACAAATATCTTAATTTGTGGTCTGAAGATGAACGAAGGTCATATGGGTTTGGAACGACATAAAGACGATTACTTAATGACAGAAATTTCATTTTTGGGTGAACTATCCCTTTAAGTCTGCACTGTTTTTATTTCTCTGTTTAGGTGATATGCAGATTTAAACAAGGTTATGCATAACAATATGAAATTTTCAAATTTCTTCTATATTTTGTAACCTATGCTGATGTTTTGACCACACTGATTTTTAACGTTGCCTCTTTTGACTGTGGGTCAAATGCGCTGTCTGGTTAGTAGATATGACTGTTGAATTGACTCACTGTTCACTCTCTCTCTCTCTCTGGTCTAAAATCAAGAGCAGTCTAGAATATGCTCCATTTTCTAGATTTCTTCTGCAGCTGCACTGACTGTCCACTACACATTCACACTGACACAGCTCTTAATCATGTGACTGACAGCCAGCAGCTGCCTTCCTTTGCTTCATGCAGATACTATTAATAATGCCTCTCAATGCAATCAGAAAACAAACTGATAAACATAGATGACATACTTAAACACCTTTTAGTCAAATACACAAAATTTGAATATGCACAAGCACAATTCTTTGCACTTTTGACATTTTGGTGGTATAAAAAACAAGCTGTTCAGCTGCATTGTAATTTTCCCAAATCCTTTCTGTCTTAGCACGCTGCCAGGTGCAATGCAAGACTATCCGCTGTGTACGTAAGTAGAGTCTCCTTCAGGTGACTTTTTTCCTTACCAGACACATATCTACTTCTGTCCTGGATTGAGTGACTCCTTGACATGGGATATGTTATCCTGTAATTTCATATTGTATGTTTATTGAACGACGCTTGTTTGGCCCTTGCATTTACATTTGTTAATTGAATACAAACACAGAAAAGGTGTACGATTTACTTTGAAACACTTTGCTATCAGAAATTGCTAGTAAACTTCACAAACAATTATGAAGAAATGCGAAGTTGGAATTGTTGTAAAGAATCTATTGAATCCCACTCTAATGCATTATCCACAGTGTAACTGACTGTTGAGAGAACCTATGCATATGATCCACACAGTTCACATTGGTAGTTTTCCACTTTGACAATACAGTGGACACTGTTGCTTTTGCTAATTGACACTGCTCATTGACTATCTTGATAAGCACCATGCTAAATACGAAGTCAATTGAATTCAAATATCCAGATAAGACGCAGAGAGCAGCTGTCTGCACATTTGCGCAGCCTAGGAAAAAGTTTAACACTCACTGACATCTTTGCCCTGTTTACCCCCAGCGATGGGCAACGTCTATGATGAAACGTGATTCCCCACCAAGCCCAGAGGTCGGTAAGTGTTAAGGAAAGATGATCAGCGGAGATGCCTGGCATACTTTCCAGCGCCATGTAAGGTTGGTTCACCCATTTCAAAAGCACTAGTGTCTAAAGGGAGAGCTCAGACTCTAGAATTTACTACAGGTTGGGAATCAGAACGAGGTGTTATATAAAAGTATTCAGGTGGAACAAAGAACTTGAATGAGGGAAGGAACCCCTGGAGGTAAACAATGTCAGCAAAGAAGCCCTCAACGAACAAGAATATTAAAAAGCTGCGTGCCATAAGCATGGTGTGCAGCCTTGCACGAAGCTGGCAGGAGTGGGTGAGCGAAAATGAAGAGAAGCAGTCCAGCGAACCCAGCGGATGGGCCCCGGGGTGCCCAGAAGACCCCAAAGATGCAAAAAAAGTAGTTCCGAAGATCAGACCTTCTCAGAAGTCTCTTTCCAATCAGGAACCTACAAATAAAAACCAGGATGGTGTGGAGGCCGCCGGGGAGTCGCGCATCAAAACTGCACAAGTGGTGAAAACTGTGACAAGGGAAGCTCAGGAGAAAAGTGCGGGCATTGACTTTTTGACCAAACGCATCTGCAAGGACCCGGAAACCGACGAACTAGACAAGATGCTGAGCAAAAAAGCGTCACCCACCCGCCGCAGGAAGTGCTCCAACATGGTTTCCGAGCTGACGCGGGGCTGGAAGGAAATGGAAAAGGAGAAAAAGCAGGCTCAGGAGGGCGGTGAGGATAATGAGGATTGGAGCCTGCAGTTAGGAACCAACCAGGAGGATATAGCGAATAATAGGACGAAAGAAAATACAGAGTCTGCGGTCACAATCAAAAGATCCACTGTTCTCAAGTAAGTTCTGGTCTGGTCTGGTCTTCTAATACAAAAGTCGAAATAAAAAGTGACAGGGTTTTATTCTTCTTATTTTTTAGAACAGAAAAGTGATAAAGCAGATGTTGTGTGAACTTGTAGTAGAGTATGCAAGGTTAGTCGGTCATAGCAATATTTAGATGTTGTAAATCAATGTATTTATAACTTATGCTGTGTTTGATGGAAATGTTTGTGTGTAGTCTGCACCATGTAGTGAACTATTTATTCACCATTTTTTGGCATATAATACTTTTTAATATAAGCAATATCAACATGAGCTTTACAGCCATACTGATTATTCACACCAACTCAAACAACTTTTTTGCTGAAGACGATTACTTTTTTAGTTCCTTGTTGCCAGTTGGGTTACTTTAACACTGCGGGTTGTTTTTACATGTCTGCAGGTTTAAGCACTCCCAATAAGGTGATATTTAGCCCCTGGTATGCTATATTTACCTGAGGAACACTGCAAAAAATGTATTTTACCCCCGGAACGTGATACTTTTGAGTAGCAATTGGGCAGGTTTTGTTGTGAAAACCTAGCAACCCTGCCTGAATGAATCTATGTTTTTAAAAGAATTGGTTGATTCTCATTCAAGATAAGATTGTCACTTGTTTCGTAAGATAATAATTGTTTTTGAATGATTCACTCATCATTCTAATGGTACATTGACTGACTTCTAGTAAATGCTGAAATACACTACACGACTTTTAAACTCTGAACAGATTTTAAAACTTTGGTAATCACACTTACCGACTTTGTAGTAGTAAACGGAAAAATGGGGCATTACACACTAATTGACTGAGGATCGGTTTCAAATGTCAAATACTGACATCAACCCAATTTTCATTCTCAACCAAAGTGCAGCATCTGTCCAACATTGGGGTCCAATGTCAACCTGACGTTATATTGACGTTCGGTGCCTGCTTGTAAAGTTCTGTCATTAATTACTCACCCTCATGTCGTTCCAAACCAGTAAGACCATCGTTCATCTTCAGAACAAAAATTAAGATATTTTTGATTAGATAGCAAGGGTCCTACCAAATTCATGGCCCAGAAAGGTACCAAGAACATTGACAAATTAGTCCATGTGACATCAGTGGTTCTACCATAATTTTACGAAGCTACTAGAATACCTTTTGTGCACCAAAAAATAGCGACTTTATTCAATAATTCTTCTCACCCGAGTTTGCTGTCTATGGAGGGTAAGAAAGCTCTCGGATTTCATAAAAAAATATCTTAATTTGTGTTCCGAAGATGAATGAATGTTTTTCGGGTTTGGAACGACATGAGGGTGAGTAATTAATGACAGAACGTTCATTTAACTGTAGGGGCCAAATTGCTATAGTATAACACGTTTTGTTACACTTTACTTGTGTAGCCTACTAGCATTACAAGTTACATTGTTTTGTAAATAATATGCATCTTTTCAGGGGCAAGAAAGACGTCGAAGATGCCAACAAAATAAATACCTTGTCCAAAAAATACAGCGCTGTGGGCAACTTGAAAAGCCGCTGGCAAAACTGGGCATCGGAGCATACCGTCAATCAGAAGCTCAACCCCTTCAGCGAGGACTTTGATTATGAGTACTCCATGTCAACGCGGCTGCGGAAGGGTGAAGAGGGCTACGGGAGGCCCAAAGAGGGCAGCAAGACAGCAGAGAGGGCCAAACGTGCAGAGGCACACATCCACCGGGAAATAAATGACATGTGCTTCATCATAAGGACCATGACGGACCCAGATCCAGATGGTTACACTAGAGTGACTTTTGGCGATCTGTTTGACAGATATGTGCGGATCTCTGATAAAGTCGTGGGCATACTAATGAGGGCCAGGAAGCATGGAAAGGTGGATTTTGAGGGGGAGATGCTGTGGCAGGGTCGGGATGATGGTGTCATTATTACTCTGTTAGTATGACAGAAGACTGACACAGTGCGGTGACTGGTTTTGCTGCTATAGAAAGGTATTATCTTCTTAAATTATATTATTAAATTATTGATTTTAAGTGTTTTATGTGTTTACATGTATGTATTACAGTTTGTAAGTTTGCAAACTGAGTTTTCTAAGCTGCCTCAGCTCATGCCGTGTTTGCTTGTTGTGTATGTGCATTTGCATGTACAAAGATAATTTGTAAATAAGAAACTGCTGAAATGAATTGGATTTTTTGCACTAAGGCTATACGGTAGAGTAGGCGCTGCTGCGTTGGTATATTATTTGTAATATCGTAATTCATCCAGAAGAGGGAGCAGTGCACAAACGCTACAATTTCCTCCTTGCCATGTATTTGCAGTCATTATGAATCGGGGTATTATCTCCGCATTTAGTACGTGTTGTACTTTTAATAAAATACAAGTATTTGAAAAAAGGGGGTGGGGGGTTGTTTTAATTAGTATAAAATTGACACAAAAATCTGTCATTCAATTTATTCATTCACAAATGCTCTCTTTTGACAGTTTGGACATTTGGAAGTAGCCTACTTCGCAAGATGCACTAGAATGACCTGTTTTGTTTCTTTCAGGGTAATTAAAAATGCAAATAAAGAAACAATGGCTGTAATCATTCAAATACGTTACATTACAGCAACTAATAGTCGCATGTTTATGGGAAGCTACACCTATTTGTAGTTTTCCTTGTTATGTAATTGTGTCAACCTCCAGTAAGTGTATGAAGACAGTCACGTAACATAACAATGTATTCAGGCAGAACAAACTGATAAGTAATGCCAGACATTCAAACTTTAATTGTCAGTTGTCTGGAAACCAGAAGAACAAGAGCTGACTGTAATCTTTAGGAATGCGGATAAAAAACAGTAACGGGAAGTGCTGCACCATGTCGTAAAAATATGGAACAAAATTTCCTACCTGGATCTGATGGATAGGCAGGTTCTGTAGCTCGACCTGAAGGTTTTAATTTAGGCATAATAGTAGTCTACTCTTCATTTCCTATTTATTTGCAATGTCCATAATCCACTGGTGAAAACTAAAATTAATTTTAAAAGTATAATTTCAGGAAAAGCCACTTGGTCAGACTCAAAATGGTTATTGTTTGTTTCAGAATTCATGATGTCCACCAAGGGGCTCCAACTGTAATGACATTGATCTGGAAGTGTACTCTCCATTCACTGGCTGTCTGTGGGTAGTGGTTGAACAAGAGTCTTGAGGGTTGTTGAGCTGCCAGAAGGCGACCTCTAATTGTCACAAATTACAGCTGAAAGATGAAATTACTGGTGTTTTACTTTCCTGAGACTTGGACAATGACCTTTTTCTTAATGTAGGATGTCTCCAATATATCTGTGTACAGATATTCTTCTCCATCTCCCTGCTAGAAAAGTACCCCCAAGATAGGCATTTTATTAGAGTGGGTTCAACAGAATTGAAACAATACTGTGCAGTTGTTTTGTTGTAAACCCGTACTTTCATACTGCCACACGAAAGACCCCAAATGAACCATGTGTAATTATAGATGAGATATATTCTTACACATTTCCCATAACCTGAATTAGGTTGTGATGTGATCAGGTCATACAGCGATCATTTTTTGAATTCTTCATGCTCATCTTTATTGTATTCTCTTATGCAAAAGGAACTGGGAAAGCCTGAGTTCTACACTCTAAAAAGTGCTGGGTTATTTCTGTGAACACACTGTTGGGTTAATTGTGCTGGGTGAAAATTCTGGGTTGTTTGAGGCACTGTAAACACACAGTTGGGTTGATCATGCTGGGTCAAATGGACTCTAGGGGTTCTTTCACCACTGAACACACGGGTTGGGTTATTTAACCCCCAAGACAGGCATTTCATTAGAGTGGGCACTGGGTTATTTAACCCAACCGGTTTGTTTATTTTTCCACTTCAACGAACATTCTGGATTCTTCACTCGTCCCCTCGTCAGGCGGTCACGCGGTCACGCGATGCGAAGCTTCGAAAAGACTCGTTTCTCCCAAGGGGTACAACTCCGACCGGAAACTAACAATGAAATGAATCGTTCTAGCTATTAGACTGTGTTTTATAACGTCTACACCTACCCCAACCATAAACGTAGCCTTACTATAATACAAAAAAAAGTATTATTGTTGTACAGTGTGACAAAAATAACGTTAGATTTATGTGCGCATGCCCACTAGCAAGAGCTGTATAGAGAGAGAAATTGCGACAACTGAAGTTCAAAACGCTCGATCGTCACGTGATTCGTGTAGACTTCAAATAGTTCCAGTTCCAGCGGCCAATTGGAATACATGGAGTTGGAGAGGTAGAACTGCGATTTTGGTTAATTAGTATACAATAAATGAATGTATTTACATCATTAATAAAATACATCGACATGTATATGCAGTATGTGTGTGTTGTTATATCAGTGTTGTATTTAAAATATAAAATACGCTAATATTTGAGGATTAATGTGGTCAACTATCGCTGCTTGCCTTGTTAACATATTTTAGGCTAAAGTAACTTTGGTTAAAGACTGCATTTGCTGTTTTGAAATGGTATTGTCTTGTTGGTATGTTGTCTTAATACCAAATAAGTGAATTATAAAATTAAATTAAGGGAAATTCATCTTGTTTAATGTTTTTGATTCTTGTTCACCCCATAATTATTAATATCTACATGTTTTCATAGTATATTTAACTTAAAAAAATGTTTTTACACATTTAATTATATATTAAGTACACTTATTTACAGCAACTGATTTGTTAATTTATAATAAATGGAAAAGCATGTTGTCGTTGTAGTTTCCTGTGCTATATGGGAATGCTCCAGAGTCACTCACAGAAAGCAGAATGGTTTCTCTACTGACACGGAGAGGAGAAAAAAGATGCATCAAGTTTTATTTTATTCACATTTATTTGTATAGCACTTTTTATTATAAACAGTGTTTCAAAGCAGCTTTACAGAAAATTAATGTTTCTACGTTACAAGTAAGAGTTATGTTAACAGGTGTAACTGTCAAAGTAATGTTTATATGGCAGAAATGTTCTAAAATTAGGCTATACAAATCATGCAGTTAGTTAACATCATGTATTCAGCAGAAACAATTAATACAT